>JAYESA010000004.1:189002241-189197241 GCA_036927795.1 Iris macrosiphon
ACAACAATTTAGTTGTACTACTGCGAGCATGCTATAGGATCTAGGATCTAGGATGAGAGTGTACTCAATCACGACTAGGAACAATTCCAATCTAATTATTCTGAAATTATTTTCTTTTAAAATATTACTGTCCTTCTTTGATGATATCGTATCTTGTGCCGTATTGACTTCTTTTGATCTGTGTTCAGGATGCCTCCGAAGACACGATCCCATCGTACCGTTCCAGCAGTTGCCACTGAGAGGTCTGCTACCTCTCGTCCAGCTCGTATTCAGGCAGCTGCTACCGCTCCACTCACCATTCCTGCAGTCGAGGGAGCATTTGTTTCTCGGGGATCCTCCTTCACCTGTCGATCCGAGGATTACCCCAGTCATTCCGGTGGTTCCTCCACCACTTCCTGCACCAGTAGATGCCGCGCAGTTGTTTACGTTCTTCAGGGAGATGATGGACGCGCAGCACCGTCAGGTAGATGTGATGAGGCTGGGCATTGAGAACGCCCACCAGGTGGCCATGACGGCAGTGAACAGGGTGGCACAGATTCAGCCACAGGCAGATCAGATTCAGCGTCCGAGGCTGGACAGCATCATTGACTTCCAGAGGATGCGGCCCAAGGAGTTCCGGGGTACAGAAGGGATCCTGTACGCGAATGACTGGATAGAGCAGATCGAGGGGATTTTTTGACTGGCACAGATTTCAGACAGCATGCAGATAGAGGCAGCGGGCAGTCAGATGTTCGACCTTGCTTTGACATGGTATCGCACAGATACGAGGATCGCGGCGTCAGGGCTTACTTGGGAGGCTTTCAAGAGACTTTTTAAGGAAAAGTTTTTCCCAGATGTGGCGCTCAGTGCTTTGGAGAGCCAGTTTGAGGCACTTGTCCAAGGGAGCATGACGGTGGACGAGTACGCAGCGGAGTTCTACCGTCTGGGCAGATTCGTGGAGGGCTTGAGTGAGGCAGCCAAGGCGAGAAAGTTTCGCAAGGGCTTGGTCATGGCGGTCAAGTCTTTGACCAGGAGCGACCGCGAGGCGACTTTCGAGCAGATAGTAGGAGATGCTCAGAGAGCAGAGGATGACTTGGAGCTCAAGTCCAAGAGAGGCAGGGATGATTCAGGCAGTGCGAGTGGCAGTGTGGGACCGGCTAAGCGTCCCTATGTGCAGAAGGCAGCGCAGCAGGGTCAGGATCAGAGGGTGCCCACTTGTGCCTACTGCAGGAAGGTAGGACACACTTGGGATGTTTGTAGGAGGAGGCTGAAGGTGTGTTTGTTCTGTGGATCCACTGCTCACCAGATGCGAGATTTCCCCACTGCACCTCCATTTGGCAAAGTAAGGGGTCGGACATGCAATACTAACAAAGTAGGTACGATATAGCAAATCCAGGACACTGCTCTACATAGGTCCCTGAAACAAATTCTCAAACCAAAATCCATGAATCAAATCCCGAGTCGAATCCCCAAATCAAATTCCCGAAACAAATTCACAAATCAAATCCTTGAACGAAATCATGAACCAAATTTCTGAATCAATATCCGAATCAAAAACCTGATCCAAGATCCCGAGCCAAAATTATGAACTAAAATCTAAACCGAAATTCTGAATAAATGTTCCCCCAAACTAAATCTCTAATAAAAATATGAATCAAATCTTGAATCACTATCCCGAATCAATATCCTAATTAATGTCCCGAATTAAAATTTTAGAACTAATATTTCTGAATTAAATTCAATCCAATCTCGAATCAAATTCTAGAAAATTTTGGCAGAACCTCCCATATATTTCTAGGATCGGATAATAACCTCCAAAATAAAACAAATAAAATATCCATCCTACGCAACCTGTCGTAGAATCCCAAGCCGAGAATACTATGTCTCGCCCTCAAGTAGTGCTACAATGCGTACTGAGCACCAAGCCAATACAATCAACAAGAATTGCCATGCAGGACACACAACCACATAGTTTTCTGTCCTTAACGAAACACAATAAACAAGTCCAATAATTTAGTGCCAAAACAAGTCCAATATTGATGATACACTATTCAGATTCCACATTCTACGGAACGATATGGACGATACACTATTCAGATTCTACGTTCTACGGAACAATATGGACGTTATACTATACAAATTCCAGGCTCTTCGTAGCTGGACGTTATTATATTGCAGAGCACCCTCATATGGGGGCATATGTGGCATATACTAGCCAGTCACGATGATTGGTGAATTACGTCAGCATATGTCTAGCCTACACTTCACATACGCACTAAGTTGTCCTTAAATTGCATTTTACTTAGTTGGTTAGTTCACCCTTGAGTTTTTACAGTATTTACTTTATGGCATTTATTTTTGTATCTTGTTATGTCCCTCTGAGGACCTGGTCCCTTTCTAGGTGTAGAGGTTCATGAGTATTCGCAGGAGCGTAGATCCGGACTGGCTACTTATATTTCGAGGAGGTCTTCTCTTCGAGCCTCGTGATACTTAGATGATGTACTTATATTGTGGTTGTTTTTATATTCTAGTTGGTAGTGAATTTGTTTCCATCCGACTATCATCTTTAGATACCTTATATTGAGATCTAGTTTTATAGATATTGGTTATTCATTTCTATTTGATTATGTGGTTGAGATTTAGATTATACCCTGTGATTTGTGATAGTTTTTACCACTTGTGAATTATTGTTCATGATACAACGTATGCATGTGTTATGGTTTTCATATATTGGAGTTGCCATATACATGCGGCTGGCATGCTTACGTGTCCTATCCCTACGTATTTTGGGACTGGGACGTGACATATTTTTAGTGGTGGCCCATGCAGGTCGAGAGCATATTGTCTCGGTTACGTTACTATATTGAGCAAGCCTGCACCTAGGATTAGAGTTTTAGGTCTCATCCACATACTTGACTTTTTCTCCTTAATTTTGTTCCAAATTCTTGAACTCACTTTCCTTCCAATCCATTCTATTTAAATAATTGCATCCTGCTTGATTCATGTGCTTCCTAATAGTTCCTTGAGTATAGTCTCTGCTAGAATATAGGAATCCATGTTGTTAGGATGATAATTAGGGTAACTTTTCTATTAAGAATACAACTAGAATACTGACACATCACTAAGTTTAGAATATCTAATGAACCCTAGCCTTCCTTACCTATAGATTGATTTACCCTTACCCATTAAGATATTTATGAAGGACTTAAGAGTAGTATAGACACTACTAGGGTTAGTTAGAAATTTGACCGTATTGTTTGACCCTAGTATCGAGGAACCAATAGAAATTCAAGGTTGAATATTAGGACTAAACCTAACTTTCATAGCGAGATAGTATTAGGGAACCATATATTTAGCTCCTTGTCTTGATACTAGCAGGACAATACCTTAGGAAGCCAAGATGAATGAATATAATATTTCCCTTGATCATACCTCGAACACGGAGATTAGCATACCACCTTTCTTAGAGAACCATGATATTATCAAAAGTCTCTTATTCTAAATTCATATCTTGTTCCCCCGGAACCTTTACGTTCGCTATTTGTGCGACGACTAATTATATTTTTCTTTTCTTTCAACTCGTGTCACTTGACACTTTTGATTGAAGGCCAAATGAATTCTCTTATGTTAAGGATATATAGTTGCTAGGATTATAGTTGTAAATCTTGAACTTTGAAATTAGGTGCTTGGTAGCTAGAGCTTGATGGTTTGAGTTATTCTTTTATATTGTGATTTGATTATTCTTAGTTTACATCACATAATTTATAACCACACCTCGATACAAGTTATATCCTCTTTCACTTGAGAGCCGGTAACTTTTCTCATTCTTAGTATTGACACTTTTGTTCTATAATAATTATGATTAAGACTTAAGATGACCATTACCTACATAATATAATAGGATACCCTAATAAGTACCAAGACCTTTTCCGCATATACCCGAATAAGAGTTTATACTTTATTTACAAGGACAATATTATCTTGTAGAAGCCCTAAATGCAGTTATAGTATTAGTTAATTATTTTAAGTTGGGTAGTATGTCTCACAACCTAGTATCTCATAGTCCTTTGACCTTTTATTGAAGTGTAACTGAATGACATTAACTGTATACTAGCATAAAACGATAGTGTTTATTCAGACTATAGAACTTAGAGGCCCATACCCCTATTTGGTCGACTAGCGACTTAGATAAGGAGTTAGTATGACAACTGTAGAGATTGTAGAGTCTTATCTTCTTGGTGAACTTGGATTATTTTATAACTTCTCTCATCATAATCTAGCGTACTTATATTTTTTTGTACTACCTCGACTTATGTTGCTGTTACAGCCTAGTTTTGCAAGCTTATTCTTTTATCGAGCTTGTTCATGACATATGTATTATTGGGGGGCCCACACTAATACATTGTTTAAATCAGAATCAATGTATTAAGGTCTAGCTAACCTTAGTGCGCTTGGTTCGCTCTTCGCATGACTACTTTATGTGGATTGAGATATATAGTTGACTAGTAGACGAATATACTTGCCCTTAGACATGTCTGAGCATATCATATCAGTTATATAACTGTACTGATATGAGCATGTGAATAGGAATTTACTAAAATAAGATTCAATCCATACTTGCCTTGACAATTCCCTTTGAATTCTTAATCGCTTTGAATTTCGTACTTGTACTCTATCACCTCCTCATTGAATTCCTTATTATTGTTCTCCGTCTTCCCCTATTTCGGAAAGATGAGTGCTCGTGCTTGGTATAAGTTTGATACACGAAGAGTACTAGAAATACCCTATAGGCCAATCATATTATTTGGTGACTATTTTTCGTAAATAAGGGCATATCATAGGTGATATATTTTGATGTTAAAAACTTTGAGGATTGAATAAACGATTAAATAATTTGAGAAATATTTCTCTTAAATGTATAGCCTTATGTGATAGATGGATAAATTCTAAGTTGGGTAGAAGTTGCATTGTTAACTTGAGAGGAATTTCTGTTAGATTGTGATCAAGTAAGAGTAGATTGAGAGATTAAGTCATTTTAAATGTGGAAAATTTTAGAAGGAGTTAGAGGATGAGTATTTAATGAATTTTTGAAATCTTGATATTTTGGACCAAATAATTATAATTTGAGCAGGGTTTAAATTTTGAATATTGAAGGTTGAATCATCAATTTAAATCTTGAGAAAAATAAATAGAACTCTAAACATGAACATCGACGGATTGAATTCTAAATTTGATGATTTGAATTAAGAATTAAATTTTGATTGTTGGATCACCTATTTAAAATATTGAGGATGTAAATTGAATTTAAAGTTTGAAGAGTACGGAATTCACAAGTTGAAAATAGAATAATATGTGGCTATAATTATTTTCTAGAGAAGATTATGATAATTGGAGATTGCGATATAAATTTTGATGTGGGATGTCATATAGATTTGAATTAGATTTGGATGTGGATTATTTAATTTAAAAATTGAGAAGATAGTACGATGTGTTGAAGTTCAATCAAACAATGGTTAATTTAATTTAAAAGTGATTGCGATAAATTTGAATAAGTTTTAAATTTTTGGAAGAGATCGCGATTGACTTGCCTTATGTACGAATATGAAGGAATTGACAAATTATACCTTATTTTAATTTAATTTTGAGGACGAAATTATCTTAAGTTGGGTAGATTGTAAATCCTCTCACCCAAAATTAGGCCTACTTGGCTTAGATAGAGAAACTAGGGCTAGTTGAATCCAATTAGAAATAGAACACGATATTTTATTTAATTATACAATATCCATATCACATAGTGCGCCTTACCGTTGTTTCGATAATTGGAGCACTACACTAGCCATTGTCGTCCTACAAATTTTACATCTTTGTCCTAGACGTGCCAGCCATCTATTCTGACCTTTGTGTAACTTATAATTATGCTCTCTTGTGCTACATTTTAGTCACACAATAATCGTCGCGGACATTATTATTTAATTCTAAATAATTCCAACTTTGTATCCTTGTGCGTTCCAATCAAAATTGGAGACACAATCTTGATCCGTTTCGTGCAACCCAATTTACGATAATATTCTACTATGAGTCTTCTATGTCCATGACACTTCTGTCCCACCTAATTTTAATCCTTTGTACTTCTAATTAATTCTATAACACCAATTATATTTATTTTTAATTAAATTAAACCATAAACCTAACTTTGTACAATTTTTCAATTATTTGGCACTTTTATGCAAAAGTGCATTAAGGTGTCAACCCCGTTGGACACGACACATAAATAAACCTATTTCTCCTTCATGTATATTTTTCCATAATTTTTGGGAGTGTGTAATTCAACATCAACCTCCTTAAACCATAGCCCCCCAAACTTTGAACCAAATGCATCGTAGCCATTCTTTTTAAATCCATTTGAATCCTAGCCCTTGAAAATATCCATAACAAGCCATTTTCCCAAGGGTTTGACCAAGCCCTAATTCTAGGTCAATCCAATGCATTCTACACATATATAAATATTCTCTTTTTTCCTTTCTTTAATTTTTTCTTCAACCTAAAACCTATAGTCAGCCGACTTCCCCTATCCCCTTCCCTGTTCATTCATTATCCCCATCCCTTCACCCGCCGGAGCTCAGCCTCACCGGAGCAGCCTCGTCACCACCAGCACCCCACCGCCTCACCGTTCTCTTCCACGTCGAGCAACCCCCGCCTCCACACGACAACCCCCGCCTCCATCCCGCTCGTCATCTCCCCTCGCCGGACCCGACTGCACTGCACTCGCCATCCCGACCCGCCTGGACCACCGTAAACCTTGCCAACCCGCTGACAGTCGACCAGAGCCCCTCGCCTGACCGCCATGTCAACTCGTCCTCCACATTCTCCTCCTTCCTGACGTCTTCTCCTCCGTCCACGAGAAGATCCCGACCTGCTGAACCCGCTGTGCCCGACCGGATCTCGACCTGCTGTTCCCGCCTCCCATTACCCCAGAACGTCGACGCCTCGACCGCCCCGGCCATCCTCGACCCCGCCGACTGGACAGCGACTAACACCACCACCATTAACGACTGAACATCCCGGCCATCCATGAGGAGCATGACTCGCTGCCAGTTACCCCCAAGCTCCGCCTCGTCGACGTCTCCTCCCTGACCACCTCCGTTCACCCGACCTCCTCGCCTGAACGACATTCAAACACCCTGATCCTCCTCCTTGACTCACCTGAGACTCCCCGACCACCCATCTCCATCCCTCGTCGACTCTCCACCACCTCTCCTCCCTGTTATCCCTTCGCCGAGCCCTCCTTCTCCTGCTCGACAATAGCATCCTCCCATCCCTCAACTCATCTTCAACATCATCATCACGATCACCTTAACCATCATCATCGTCATCGGCGTCATCATCGTCGTCATCGTCGATGTGTCCCACCTCGCCGGAGATGAACCATAGTAGCCTCCCTCGATTCCGTGCATGCCCATGCAGGTTCGCTCCTGCCCTCCTTCATAATTTTGTACGTATGTGTATATGTATTCCCTAGAATACGTTTAATATATATATAGTATAAATTATATTAGTGTATATACATATATATATGTATTATATATGTAATTAATTGGTATACATATATATACTATGAGTATTAATGTTATATGCTAGTTAATAATATGTATAATTATAAATGTAGTAGGTGACCCAAGCGTAATTACGGATATCCCGTATTTACCATTGACCTGTGACCATGTGATTTATTAGCAGACTACCATTATGTACACTGACGTACTGGCAAGCTCCGTATCATTTTGACTGTCTGTCTTGCACAATAATTACAGACTCGACACCCGTGCAATTAGAAGCACACTTGACCCTAGTTGACCAGTGTCATACCTAGCTATGCCCTAAGTTCAATGTATTTATGGTTGTGTATGTGTTAGTGTAATGGTTAATGTTGTATTATATTATATTATATTATATGCATATAGGACCTATTGGATCGTTTTGTGCGACTTCAGGAGCAGGTTATTGGTACTACGCAGCTTTCTTGCCAGGCAAGTATACCTTGCCTTGTTGTACTGTTTAAATTCAGTTATTCGTAGTTGCATGTTTTATTATTTTAATATTATATAACTGTGCGCGTCCGAGAAAACTCGGGTGTAGTCAACGAAGGCGTTGATGTTAGGACTTGTGTCTGACCTAGTGTCTAGTGGACCCACCTAAAATTATAGAGTTATCAATATGACTCCCCAGGTCTTGACACGTATCTTTGTACGGCATAGAGTGAGTTCATGTAGGGACGCGTGCTTCATGCTTGACTGACCATCGGTATGAGCAGCACGTGTGACGGTATTTAGCTTAGTTGTATACTTCTTTAGTGACTTGCATTATAGTACGAGATGTACATGTCGTATTCGCGACTTGTACATTGGCATTGGACGAGGAGGACGACTAGTAGGCTTATGGGACACCACTTCTTTTATTCAGATTCCACGCTCGACGGAGCGATATGGACGATACACTATTCATATTTCATGCTCTACGGAATGATATGGACGTTATACTATGCAGATTCTAGGCTCTTCGGAGCTGGATGTTATTATATTGCAGAGCACCCTCATATGGGGGCATATGTGGCATATACTAGCCAGTCATGATGATTGGTGAATTATGTCAGCATATGTCTAGTCTGCACTTCCTATACGCACTAAGTTATCCTCAAATTGCATTTTACTTAGCTGGTTAGTTCACCCTTGAGTTTTCACAGTATTTACTTTATGGCATTTATTTTTGTATCTTATTATGTCCCTCTGAGGACTTGGTCCCTTTTCAGGTGTAGAGGTTCATGAGTATTCGTAGGAGCGCAGATCCGGACCGGCTACTTATATTTCAATGAGGTATTCTCTTCGAGCCTCGTGATACTTAGATGATGTACTTATATTGTGGTTGTTTTTATATTCTAGTTGGTAGTGGATTTGTTTTCATCCGACTATCATCTTTAGATACTTTATATTGAGATCTAGTTTCATAGATATTGGTTATTCATTTCTATTTGATTCTGTGGATGAGATTTAGATTATATCCTGTGATTTGTGATAGTTTTTACCACTTGTAAATTATTGTTCATGATACAGCGTACGCATGTGTTATGGTTTCCATATATTGGAGTTGCCATATACATGTGGCTGGCATGCTTACGTGTCCTAGCCCTACGCATTTTGGGACTCGGGCGTGACAATATCCCAACTGAGGCCACATGGAATCATGCTCGTGGTATGCGGCTATAGTTGCAACCATATTCTTTTGAAGGAGCCCTACGCGGCCACCAAATCCACCAAACAGAGGCACGCATAGCACCTATAGCCCATCAGCAAGATGGATATAAATAGCAAGGGTAGTATACACACAAGCCCGGTTAGTACACGTATACAGGCTCAAGAGAGAGAAAAAAAACATAGCATCGGCATTCCCTCATTGGAACGTCAACGGAGTAAAGGAGTCATTGTAGTACTCGATCTCCATTGTCACATTCCCCAGATCAAAAATATTGTACTTAGATTTTCTGTTTATAATTTTTTTATACCTTTTGTTTATTGTTAAACAATTTTTTTCTAAACTTACACATTAATGGTGAATAGCTGTTAGGTTACGGTTTGGCACTAAATTATTGGACTTGTTTATTGTGTTTCGTTAAGGACATAAAACTATGTGGTTGTGTGTCCTGCGTGGCAATTCTTGTTGATTGTGTTGGCTTGGTGCTCAGTACGCATTGTAGCACTACTTGAGGGCGAGACATAGTATTCTCGGCTTGGGATTCTACGACGGGTTGTGTAGGATGGATATTTTATTTGTTTTATTTTGGAGGTTCTTATCCGATCCTAGAAATATAGGGGAGGTTCTGCCAAAATTTTCTAGAATTTGATTCGAGATTGGATTGAATTTGATTCAGAAATATTAGTTCTAAAATTTTAATTCGGGACATTAATTAGGGATATTGATTCGGGATAATGATTCAAGATTTGATTCATATTTTTATTAGAGATTTAGTTTGGGGGAACATTTATTCAGAATTTCGGTTTAGGTTTCAGTTCATAATTTTGGCTCGGGATCTTGGATCAGGATTTTGATTCGAATATTGATTCAGAAATTTGGTTCGTAATTTCGTTCAAGGATTTGATTTATGAATTTGTTTCGAGAATTTGATTTGGGGATTCGACTCAGGATTTGATTCATGGATTTTGGTTTGAGAATTTGTTTCAGGGACCTATGTAGAGCAGTGTCCTGGATTTGCTATATCGTACCTACTTTGTTAGTATTGCATGTCCGACCCCTTACTTCGCCAAATGGAGGTACAGTGGGGCAATCTTACATCTGGTGAGCAGCGGATCCACAGAACAAACACACCTTCAGCCTCCTCCTACAAATATTCCAAGTGTGTCCTGCCTTCCTGCAGTAGGCACAAGTGGGCACCCTCTGATCCTGACCCTGTTGCGCTGCCTTCTGCACATAGGGATGCTTAGCCGGTCCTGCACTGCCACTCGCACTACCTGAATCATCCCTGCCTCTCTTGGACTTGAGCTCCAAGTCGTCCTCTGCTCTCTGAGCATCTCCTACTATCTGCTCGAAAGTCGCCTCGCGGTCGCTCCTGGTCAAAGACTTGACCGCCATGACCAAGCCCTTGCAAAACTTCCTCACCTTGGCTGCCTCACTCAAGCCCTCCACGAATCTGCCCAGACGGCAGAACTCCGCTGCGTACTCGTCCACCGTCATGCTCCCTTGGACGAGTGCCTCAAACTGGCTCTCCAAAGCACTGAGCGCCATATCTGGGAAAAACTTCTCCTTAAAAATCCTCTTGAAAGCCTCCCAAGTAAGCCCTGGCACCGCGATCCTCGTATCTGTGCGATACCATGTCAAAGCAAGGTCGAACATCTGACTGTCCGCTGCCTCTATCTGCATGCTGTCTGGAATCTGTGCTAGTCGGAAAATCCCCTCGATCTGCTCTATCCAGTCATCCGCGTACAGGATCCCTTCTGTACCCCGGAACTCCTTGGGCCGCATCCTCTGGAAGTCAATGATGCTGCCCGACCTCGGGCACTGAATCTGATCTGCCTGTGGCTGAATCTGTGCCACCCTGTCCACTGCCGTCATGGCCACCTGGTGGGCGTTCTCAATGCCCAGCCTCATCATATCCACCTGACGGTGCTGCGCGTCCATCATCTCCCTGAAGAACGCAAATAACTGTGCGGCATCTACTAGTGCAGAAAGTGGTAGAGGAACCACCGGAACGACTGGGGTAGTCCTCGGATCGACAGGTGAAGGAGGATCCCCGAGAAACAAATGCTCCCTTGACCGCAGGAATGGTGAGTGAAGCGGTAGCAGCTGCCTGAATACGAGCTAGACGAGAGGTAGCAGACCTCTCAGTGGCAACTGTTGGAACGGTACGATGGGATCGTATCTTCGGAGGTATCCTGAACATAGATCAAAAGAAGTCAATACGGCGCAAGATACGATATCATCAAAGAAGGACAGTAATATTTCAAAAGAAAACAATTTCAGAATAATTAGATTGGAATTATTCCTAGTCGTGATTGAGTACACTCTCATCCTAGATCCTAGATCCTAGATCTTATAGCAGGCTCGCAGCAGTATAACTAAATTGTTGTACCACCACGACATCGCACTAATTGCGAATCGAGACTTGCATGGGGCCGCCACAAAAAATGTGTCACGACCCGCACCCGAAAAATCGGGCATGAGTCATGGGTACGTCCAGCCTACGCCGCAGCATCGGCGGTAGAACGCTGTCTAGGTCAACTATCTAGATAATAATCTCATGCAATCAATATATAAACCTGTCAAGATCTCAACTCCAAACGGAGGAGCAATATCATAACGATAAACCAAGTACTCAATCATGAATCTAAGCAGGATAAGATAACAAAAAAGACTAACAACTATAAAGTCTAACCAACAACAACTACTATAACAACCACAACATCAATAATAATAATACAACATCCAAAATAATATACAATACAAGGTCTCAATCCAAAATCGGAGACAAATCTGGTGCTAAAAGCTAATAAAAACAATAACAAGGTCTTAGTGATCCCGGCTACCAATCCGGAAATTACCCCTAAACTAGAGGGTCCCTGTCTGCACCATCGACAGGCTCAGGTCCATAAAATGTCGGACACCACTCCTCCGGATACTCTGGAAAAAATATGTCCAGTCAGGACTGGAGCAAGTACATCTCTAACAGCAGTTCCATTTAAATGATAAAAACTATAAAACAGTTATAGCAAGTAGCAAGAAGAATAAAATAAGTATGAGACAAAAAATATATATATCACTGGTGCATAAAGGTAAAGATGCAGTAATATCAGAAACAAGATAGTAATGACTGCAAGATACAAGAAATCTACACTAAGATTAAGTCTGTGCACATGAACGTGTAGTGAGTCCAGCATGAAATACATGTAGTGAGTCAAGTCCAAAAATATGTAAGTGAGACCAGCAAGAAATGCAAGAGAGTCCAGACTATAAAGAATGAACTCGGTGTCTTTAAAATACTTGTTTCGACATGTAAACGGCTAGGGGTAAGTACGGCTCACCGTGCACTGGGTGCGCGGCTGCTATCATTCCAGATTAGACCAGAGGGAGTGATTCCTGATGATTCCAGATGGGAATGTTTACATGTCTACTCGAGTATTTTCTTGCCCCGACTAATACAAGTGAATCCAAGACCCGACACGTAAATCAAGTATGAGTCCAGCCTGAAACATGAATGATGCCTGTAGGTGATGCCAGTAGGTGATTCCAGAATAGAGGCCAAAAACATGAAATATACGTATCGCAAGTAAATAAATCCAGAAATACCAGTCAGTGTCCAGTATTGTGCCAGAATAATCAGATGATACTATACTAGAAGCTGAATCATAATAATCATCAGATAATGAAAACTATCAGAGAATGTATTCGCCTGACGTCCTGAGCAACTGACGATCCGAACTGGTGTCGCAAGGACCTATTGCGAAAAGCAAGGTTAAACAGGTTTCTAATGAGTTAAACAGATATAAAATAACTAAAAATAGGCTTCTAGGGCCGTTCTAGGTCAAACCGGTAAAATCTGGGTCAAAAAGTCAACTCTGGGTCCAAAAAGTTAACTCTGGGTCAAAACTAGGTCAAAAGTTGACTTTGGCGGTCAACCGAGTCAACTACGGTTCACTCTAGGTCAAACTAGGGTGCTCCTAAAATTCTAGGTCAAAACTAGGTCATTAGGCTAATAAACCCTCAATCTCGCCTCCTTGAGATACCGGGATACCCTCGGTATCCGATACCTCACCCTACGCTACGTACCCCGCCTAAACTCGCTAAAACCTATACTAGCACACATAAATATATACACATAAGCATATAAAAATCACTCCAATACTATTCCTAGGCTATTGCTCAAATACCCCGCTCGAAACTCAATACCTTGGTGAGATACCTTGATATCTCAAGGTATTGGGATACTCTCCAATACCCCTCTAACTACCCCTCTAGTTAGCTATTTAGGCTTATAAATATATTTCTAGTTATTAATCTAGGCTAGAAAATATATATATATATATATATAGCATATATATATATATACACCTAGATATCTATATGCATATACATATATATTCACAACACATATACACATAACCATACCTTACACCCACCTAAATATATATACATATATAACTATAACACATACCTATCTAGCTATAGGTATATATATCTATACATATAGATAGATAACTACCTATCTATCTATCTATCTAATATCTATATAGTATCTATCAATCTATCTATCTAGCTAGCTATCCATCTATTTATCTAACTATCTATAGATCTATCTATCTATCTATCTATCTTATTTATCTATCTAGGTATATCTATTTATATACCTAGATATCTATCTATCTATCTATCTATCTATCTATCTATCTATCTATCTATCTATCTATCTATCTATCTATCTATCTATCTATCTATTTATTTATTTAGATATCTATCTTATCTAGATATCTATCAATCTATTAATCTATCCATCCATCTATCTATCTATCTATCTATCTATCTATCTATCTATCTATCTATCTATCTATCTATCTATCTATCTATTCATATATTTATCTATGTATCCATAACTCTCTCTCTCACTCGCTACTCTAGCTGCTACCCCCGCTGCTAATGCCAAGCTGCTGCTGCTGCTCAAACCTGCTGCTGCTGCTGCTTGCCTAGCTGCTAAAGCTGCTGCTGCTGCTGCTACATAGCTGCTGTTGCTGCTGCCTAGCTGCTGCTGCAACTGTTCATGCTGCTGCTGCTTGCTGCAGCTGTTCATGCTACTGTTGCTGCTGTTCATGCTGCCTCCCCCCTCTCACTTGCACACATACACGACCATACACACACACAAACACAAGGACAAAGTTTTATGCGCAGGGCGCGTTTGAAACTTCTGGATTGGCACTGAGACATTGCCAGAAGTTTTGTCTACCACGTTACAAATGGGAGACAAAGTTTTACGCACAGGGCGTGTTGGCACAACTTTGTTGATCTGAGAGTGAGAGCTTACAGGAAGGGTAGAGGACATCTTAGGCATCCATACTTTACGCAGCTTCCTGTTGTTGTGGACAGAGGAGGAATGAGAGCTACCCCCTTCATGAAGCATATCTTCATAGGCAGATTGGTCGAATTGGACGACCAAAGTCTTCTTCTTCGATCTGATGGATACAGCATCATGTTGAGCAATTGCTTTCTCATCAGATGAGAATGTTCTCCCCAGCAGAGTCGCCATCTTTGTTTGAATAAACAAAATATAGGAAGAGGTTTATACGAAACCTTTCTTTTGCTTACAAACAAGAAAAAGAGTACAATTAATCCTATACGAGGATGTTGAGTACAATAAAATAATTCTGGGGAAGTATTGCTATAGAAGTATGATCTGCGGTCGATTACTTTGTTCCTTGGACCACACGATGATGAAGAAGTGCTGTAGAAGAAGAAGCTTCAAAGGTTGCAAGTGGGATTGAATTCTCGTTGCCAAAGTTGTCAACCAACACTCTCTGTTTTTGCTCTCTCTCTTTGATCTCTGATCCTGCTTGTCGTGCCCCTCCTTGATCGATCGATTCGATCTTCGATCCCTCTACCCTGTGACCAGGGGTCTCTATTTATAGAGATCAATAAAAATAACTGTCCAGTTGGCGTAGAAGGCCAAACTGTGAAGAAAGTTGCATATTTAATGCTGCGGTTATGATAACTGCTACCCATATTTCAATTGTCTTCTGAATATGCGTATGACACGTATCCCTTTAAAAGGTAACGCGTATAATCGCTTCTCGAAGATCACGGCATGCAAGCCACGTAGGAAGCTGCCCTTGCGTAAAGATGGTTGGCGTAAAAGCCAAATAGCTGTCTTGTTGGCGTAAAAGCCCAAACTCTGCGTAAAATTTGATGATTCATGAATAATAGATAACCAGCGTAAAATAGCCAATTATCCATCACGGCTGAGGTTTTGAGCGTATTCTGGGCTAAGTAGCCTTATCACGTACCTTTGCAAATATAGCCGAGTTGGCGTATTTCGAGGAGATAGCATACGGCGTACTCCTATAGTTGAAAATAGCCTGGTTGGCGTAAAATGCAAAGATGGTGATGTGAGCGTATTAGTCACAGTTTTAGCTTTCCCAGTCAATTATCCATCATGACTGAGGTCTTGAGCGTATTCTGGGCTAAATAGCCTTATCACGTGCCTTTGCAAATATGGCCGAGTTGGCGTATTTCGAGAAGATAGCATACGACGTACTCTTATAGTTGAAAATAGCCTGGTTGACGTAAAATGCATGGATGGTGATGTGAGCGTATTAGTCACAGTTTTAGCTCTCCCAGTCACGACAAAATCTAAAGAATAGAACAAAATCTCGTGCATTAAATACAGAGATATGCCTCCATCTCGTGTATTAAATGCAGAGATATGCCTCGAGCTCTGTGCAGGAAACAACTTTTGATGTGGCGTCTGATTTTGCCTTATCTTGAGCGTAAAAACTCATTCTGTCAATGTAGGATAGGCAGTGTATTCAGAAGACTCCAGTCTTGAGCGTAAAAACTCATCTCTGCCCATGTAGAATAGGCAGCGTATTCTTTGAATGCGTAAAAATGTCTTGTATCAAGAATATGTCACTAGACGACAACCTGGGTCTCTGTGCAAAATTATCATCATAACCGTCCTCTCGATCATCATGCAGTACTTTTGTCAGGTGCCAGGTTCACTGATCTGTCTGACAAATTCATCCGAGGAATACAAAGAGTTCCTCGTACAACTTTATGCTGCATTAAAAACAAACGTATTTTGAACTTTACGTAGGAGGGTAAAGCAACCTTTTATGCGAAACAGTCTTGAGGCACTGCTTTACGCCAAACAGTTCTGAAGCTCTACTTTACGCCACACAGCTCTGAAACTCTATTTTACGCGGACTTCATGTATGTTGGAGGTTTTGACTGTATAATACGCTTACAATTCCCCAATATATTTCATGCTTCTACACTAGTATAGATTATCGTGGAGGCAGAGTAATATTTTGACCGCCAGAAGATCCAGAGGAGCAGCAGAGCAGAGTGAAGGCATCTTTTATAGAGCCATGGTGGAAGAGAAGGAGCTGTCACATCCTTTGATAGCGAAGTTCTTGGATATCTTTCCAGAGGAGTTGTCGAGATTGCTACCAGATAGAGATATTGAGTTCTCTATAGATTTGGTACCAGGCACAGGACTAATATCACATCATATCTATAGGGTCAATAATATTAAACTGCTAGAGTTGAAGAAGCAGGTTGATGAGTTGCAGGACAAATATTTCATCGGATCTAGTTCATCACCGTAGGTGCTCTGGTATTGTTTGTATCGAAGAAGGATGGGTCGGTACGCATGTATATCGACTACCGGGCTCTGAAAAGCCTTAAATATTGGATGTAGGCTATAGGCTGAGAATACTCAATCACATCTAGGAAAATTCTTTTGATTCAACTACTCTCTTTTGATATTGATACTTGATCTCTTAAACTGTCCTTTCCTTGAGTGTCTTACATCATGTGCCATATTGATTCCATTCCAGCTTTAGCTTTGTTTGATAGTAGTGCTCCCCATAGTTTTGTATCTGTTTCTTTTGCTCTGAAGCATGGTTTGGTACACACATATACACATACCCATATACACCTTACCCAACTCATAAATATATATATGTACATAGATACTTAGATATGTAAATATATGATAGATATATATATTTTCTAGCCTAGATTAATAACTAGGTATATATTTGTTAGCCTAATAGCAAGTTAGAGGGGTTTGATAGCGGTATCTCAATACCTTGAGATACCGAGGTATCTCAATACCTTGAGATATCCAAGGTATTGAGTTTTGAGCGGGGTATTTGAGCAATAGCCTAGGATATGTATTGGAGTGATTTTTATATTTTATGTATATATATTTATGCGTGCTAGCATAGGTTTTAGCGGGTTTAGGCGGGGTGCGTGGCCTAGGGCGAGGTATCGGATACGGAGGGTATCCCGGTATCTCGAGAAGGCGAGTTTGTGAGTTTAGTAGCTTAATGAGCTCGGTTTGACCTAAAATTTCAGGGGCACCCTAGTTTGACCTAGCTTTGACCATAATTGTCCTCGTTGACCGTAAAAGTCAACGTTTGACCTAGTTTTGACCTAGAGTTGACTTTTTGGACCCGGGTTGACTTTTTGACCCGAATTTCACCGGTTTGATCCGTTCGACCTAGAATAGCTCTAGAAGCCTATTTTTAATTATTTTATGTTAGTTTAAATCCTTAGAACCCTGTTTAATTCTGCTTTTCGTAATAGGTTCTTGCAACACCGGTCCGGATCTCGATCCTCATCAGTTGCTCAGGACATTAGGCGAGTACCTACCTCTGATAGTTTCTATTTCATGATAGCATTTATATCACCTGTTCTAGAACTGTGATACTTGATTCTGACACATTGTTACACGAGCTGGTACTAGTGGATCCCGTCATGAGATGCTACCCTCCTTACCGTGTTCAGCGGGTACTCTATCACGTGTATTTCATCATATGCTTCGGGTATTGATTCTCATGTGCTATCATGTGCTTCTTGTGCTCACGCTTTCGTGTGCGCGAGCTATTATCATGTACGTAGCATGTTATGGTTGGATCCAATGGTAATATCGGGAGAGGGGAGTAGAAGTTGGTTATGTGATCAAAGCCAAACAGTATTCATGTGTATGTCGGTTATGCAACTCACGCATAACGGAGTTATCGTAGTATTTTTCATGTGCAACCTAAGCCGATCACATAACGAACTTGTGCTCAAGGCACTTAGCTAGTATTCATGTTTCTCACCTGTAGTTACTTTTCCACTACTTGTATTGTTCTCCAGTTTACTTTGCAGCTACTTATTGTACTCCAGCATATATTTATTTCCTGTGCATCTTGTATAATTTTCTATTGCTCGTCATATACACCTTACCATGTATTTGGAGTTGCTTTCAGAGTTATGTACTTCGCTCCAGTCCTGACTAGGCATATTTTTTCCAGAGGATCCTGAGGACTATTGCCCGACGTTCTACGGGCCGGGTGTTGACGAGGGTTGTGACCCCGAGTTCGAGGAGGAGTGCGCTTAGGAGACGCCGTTAGCGCCCTAGTTAGCTAGGTGGGTTTCCTGGGTTGTTCCCAGTGGTTTATATTTTGGATGATTGTACTTATTCTTTTGTTGCTGTGAGATGTTGTAGCTATTATGGCCTTTGACTGTATTTTTGGATATTGTCTTGCTCTCTTTGGTTCTGTTTCTTTGTTGATATCATATCGTGCTTTTATTCTTCCCCTAGATTTTGTGATTGAGAGATTATATATATTGCGTGGTTGCCCTCCTTTTTGGAGAGGTCATGGCAGATTTTTCTGTGAGATATATAGATAGTTGGTTGACCTAGAACAAACCTTTACAGCGTTCTACCGCCGATTCTACGACGTAGGCTGGACGTACCCACGGCTCATGCCCGATTTTTGGGTGCGGGTCGTGACAGTTTGGTAGCTGAGTCTTTGCTTAGGACTTGCAAAATCATGACCGGGGGAGCATTATCCTGGTTAACAATATTTGCAAGGATCGGAGAGTTACTCTGGAAGGTCAGAATTTGAGTGCGTGTCTACTTGTAATACCACTTCCAAGCTATAACATTATACTCAGGATGGATTGGTTGAGTACGTACCATGCTAGCATAGATTATAGAGGAGGTAGAGTTTTGTTTGGTCCGCCGGGAGAGCCAGAATTCGAGTTTGCTAGAGGAGCTGCGGAGCAGGGAGAAGGCATTATTTGTGGAGCTATGGTGGAAGACAAGGAGTTGCCACATCCGTTGATAGCAGAGTTCTTTGATGTGTTTCCTGGGGAATTGCTAGGATTGCCGCCAGATCGAGATGTTAAATTATCTATAGACTTGGTGCCAGGTGCAGAACCAATTTTGCAACATGTCTATAGAGTAAACAACAGCGAGCTGGTCGAGCTGAAGAAGCAGGTGGATGAATTACAGAATAAAGGGTTTATCAGATCGAGTTCTTCACCGTGGGGAGCCCCAATATTGTTTGTACCGAAGAAGGATAGATCGGTGCGCATGTGCATTGATTACAGGACTTTGAATAATCTCACTATCAAGAATAAGTATCCTTTGCCACGGATTGATAATCTATTTGATCAGTTGAGTGGTGCCAAGGTGTTTTCTAAGATAGATTTGAGATCAGGCTACTATCAGGTGAAGGTGAAGCCGGTAGACATACTGAAGACTGCTTTTAGAACTCGGTATAGTCAGTACGAGTTTATGGTGATGCCGTTTGGTTTGACTAATGCACCAGCGGTATTTATGAACTTGATAAACAAGGTGTTCCATCAGTACCTTGACAAGTTCATGGTGGTGTTCATCGATGACATACTCATATATTCGAAGACACCGGAGGAGCATGAGGAGTATTTGAGGATTGTGTTGGATGTGCTGAGTAAAGAGAAGCTGTATGGGAAGTTGTACAAGTGTGAGTTTTTTCTGGACAAGGTGGAGTTCTTGGGGCATGTTGTGACTGGTGATGGTATTTAAGTGGATCCGAAGAAGATCGCAGCAATGGAATCTTGGAAAACCCCGAGTTCGGTAGTAGAGATCAGGAGTTTCTTGGGTTTGGCAGGCTACTACAGGAAGTTTGTGCAAAATTTTTTGAGGATTGCCGAGCCGATGACCAGACTCACCAGGAAAGATATAGAGTTTGTTTGGACGGAGGATTGCCAGGTTACTTTTGAGGAGTTGAAGAAGCGGTTGACGTCTGTTCCTATTTTGACGTTGCCATTAGGGTCTGAAGATTTCACTATTTATAGTGATACATCGGGAAAATGTTTGGGTTGTGTTCTTCATCAGAATGGAAAAGTGATTGCCTATACATCTAGGCAATTGCGTCCTCATGAAAAGAACTATCATACCATGATTTAGAGTTGGCAGCAGTTATCTTTACCCTAAAGTTGTGAAAATATTATTTGTACGGAGAACGTGTTGAGATCTTCACAGACCACAAAAGCTTGAAGTACGTTTTCACGCAGAAGGAGTTGAACATGAGGCAGAGTCGGTGGTTAGAACTGATGAAGGATTTTGATATATCTTTGCAATACCATCCTGAAAAATCTAATGTAGTTGCCGATGCTTTGAGTAGGTATCTGGTAGCTATGTTCTTGACACAAGATCAATATTTGCTGGAGGACTTGGAGAGATTGGGTATCGAGGTAATAGTTCCTGGTTTGGCTATACAAATATGGAGATTGCAGATACATTCAGATTTGATGGACATGATCAAGGTAGCACAGTATGAGGATGTATCTCTGAGAAGTATCAGGGCTCAGGTGAGAGCATAATTGGAGGATGATTTTACCATTGCTGGGGATGGATCCTTGAGGCATGGAGTTAGATTGTGTGTGCCTAGTGGGGAGCTGCGTGAGAATGTATTTTAGGAAGCACATTAGTCTCAGTATTCCATGCATCTAGGTGCCAACAAGATGTATCAGGATATGCGAAAGAGTGTGTGGTGGTATGGCATGAAGAGGGAAGTGGCACAGTTTGTATCCAGATGCTTAGTGTGCCAGCAGGTGAAAGCCGAGAGGAAGAGGCCATGAGGTTTACTTTAGCCATTACCCAAACCAGAGTGGAAGTGGGAGCACATTACTATGGATTTTGTGTCCGGACTTCCACGATCTCCAGGAGGGAAATACGCGATTTGGGTCATCGTTGATAGGTTGACCAAGTCAGCCCACTTTTTGCCTTTCAAGGTGGGTTTGTCTACGGAGAAACTGGCAGATATATATGTGAGGCAGATCATTAGGATACATGGAGTTCCTGTCAGCATAGTCTCAGATCGGGATAGTCCTTTCACTTCTCATTTCTGGAGGAGTTTGTAGGAGTGTTTGGGCAATCAGCTCAAGTTTAGTACTACATATTATCCCCAGACAGATGGGAAGTCAGAGGGGACTATTCAGACTTTTGAGGATATGTTGCGCACTTGTGTACTAGATTTCGGGGGTTCTTGGGAGGACCATCTCCATTTGGTAGAGTTTGCTTACAACAACAACTACCAGGCTAGTATAGAGATGTCACCATTTGAAGCTCTGTACGGTCGGAGGTGTTGTACTCCCTTGTCATGGGACGATGTTCGAGAGAGAGTTTTGCTTGGGCCAGAGATGGTTGTAGATGCAACAGAGAAGGTTCGATTGATCAGAGACAGACTTCGTGTGGCGCATGACAGACAGCGGCATTGGACCGATAGCCACCAGAGACCTTTGGAGTTTGAGGTATAGTTATAGATTTTTGTTTTGTGCTTATTATTGGTTGTTTGTTATATATTAAGTTCTTAAGGTTGTGTTTTGTTCTAGGTGAGTGGTTTAGTGTTTCTGAGGATTTCTCTGACACGAGGCATGATTCGCTTCGGTGGAGGCGGGAAGCTTAGTCCGCGATTCATCGGACCTTTCACTATTCTAGAGAGGGTCGGTGCAGTTGCTTATAGACTAGACTTGCCACCTACATTGGAGGGAGTGCACAACGTGTTTTATATGTCGCAGTTGAGACGGTATGTGGCAGATCCTAGTCATGTATTGGATTACTCGGAGATAGAGGTGGGCCCTACTCTTAGCTATCCAGAACAGCCAGTTGAGATTCTGGATCGGAGAGAGAAGGTGCTGAGGAACCAGACTATTCCTTTTGGTATGCATCGCATGGAGGCATCACTCTCCGGGGAGTCTACTTGGGAGAGAGAGGATGAAATGCAAGAGCGTTATCCATATTTGTTTGTGCTTTGAGGTATATTCTTTCCTAATTATGTTATGTTCTTTCATAGCTAGTTATGTTCTTTAGTTATGTTCTTTTGCTATGTTCTGTTATTTCTAGGGGTTGTTTTCGTCTTTTGAATTTCGAGGACGAAATTAATTTAAGGAGGGTAGACTTGTCACTACCTCATTTTCTAGGAAAGAGTATTTTAGTAATTTTATATTTAATTAAATATTATGCATGAAAATAATTATTTATTGTATTATTTAATTGTTGTTAGATGTTATTTATTTATTTTGGAGTTGTGTTAGTGGACCTAACTAGTTTAGTTTAGACTCATGGACCAATATGTATTAATTGTTAGAATTTAGCCTATTTAGAAAGCCCATTGTTAAGGAGATGGATTAAATTAATTAAACCATTAGCCTAGAAGCTTTCCTCCTTAATTATATTTTCATAAGAGGCCCCAAGGGATATATTGGACAATTTATAGTAGCTTGAGGAAGGGAAAATGGGGCCGACCTATAAGGCTACCAATAGGTACAATTCAGTTTTCCCCCTTAAATTAGGTTCTAAATCAGAGATTTAACCATCAAAAATCAACCCATATGCATAGGCTACCCATATGATTTGGTTTTGTGTTCATAGGAGGCATATTGTGAAAGTTATGGTACTTTTTGTGTCAATTTTTGGGGAATTCCGAGATTGACATTTGTTGTGTGTCAAATGGTCCTATAGATCAATTTGGCATGTACTTGTGTGTTTGGGGCTAGTGTCGTATCCCTAATTGGGTACGTGTAGGTCGTATCCCAAAAATTTGGTGATACGTGTTGATTTGGGAGTTTTTCCTCCGATACGGGACTTTGAGCATGTCACATTTTAATACGGACACGTAGATTTGTATTTGACTCTTCGTATTGTTCATAAATGATATATATGACTTGTTCGTGTCCTTCGGAGTACGTTTGGATGTGTGTTGGACTCGTGTCGTATGCGTATCCTAGATCTAGTGGAATACAGAGTGATACGTTCAAGGAGATGTGCAATTTATTGGTAGATCTATTTCTTTTGTGTTCTTAGTCATGGAGGAGTATAATTATATTATATATATTACCGTTACATATATTTATGCTTTAGATCTATATATAGATATTATATATATATGTTGTATATTTATGTAGTCATTATTTTATATATGTAATGTCTATTAGTTATTGTATATACATATGTGGATGGGGGTGAATATATATATATTTATATTTTGTGTCTTAGATCTATGTACCTATGAATATACTATATGTATATAATTGTTGTAGCTATTCTTTTACATATAGTATATTTATATATATTATAGTATGTATAGATATATACATATATATTAATTAGATATGTATATGTTGTTATATTATGTTTATATAATGTATGTTACCTATTAATGTATACTTTATATATACATATATATATGTGTGTGTTGTTATATGTAGGTACTATGTATGTATAATTACTAGGTAGTTATTATGTATGTATAGATGGTATGGAGAGTATGTATGTATTTTTACATAGTCATAGTTATATATTTAGATTTAGTTATATGGATTATAGTATCTATTTATGTATATATATATATTATATATATATATATGCATTATATATATATATATATATATATATATATATATATATATATATATATATATATATAAGAGGGGGAGAACAGGAGCTTCAGCGACAGTGGAAAACATCGCAACAGCAACCGTCACAGAAGCAGTAACACAGCAGCAGCAGGAGTAGGAGAAACAGCGACAATAGTTGCCGACAGTTACAGAAAACTATCGCTGAAACATCAGCAGTATCAACAGCGTATCAGGAGCTTTAGCGACGGCTTTGACGACAGTTACAAAAAACTGTCACTAAAATAGCAGTATATCAGCATCAACAGCAGTCTTCAGCGACATCGGGCAGGGTTTTAGCGACAGTTTGATAGTTTTTCTATTATTAGATGTTTATATATATATATATATATATATATATATATATATATATATATATATATATATATATATATAGTATTTAATATATATGTAAATATTTCCTAATATGCTAATAGTATTTATTGTATACTATGTGTATAATAAATAGTATAGTGTGTATGTATATTACGGGTAGTTAGTATAAACAAGTTTGGGGTATTACCTTGAGATACCAAGGTAAGTACCAAGGTAACTGGGGATACCCAAGGTATTGGGTTTGGGTATCAAGATTATGGGTTTATGTTGTGATACCAAGTTGGTTCAAAACCAAGGTACCTATTGGATGTTTATCTTTAAGATTTTATTTAATAATATTATTTTGGCATTTGTCTGTGATATTTTACCTATGGATTTACGTATCCGGAGATACGGTATCCTAGTATTTTAAGATATGGTTTTGTGACCTAGACTTTAGTATTTGAACCAATATTTTTGTGTTAGACTTGTGCAACCTAGAAATAGGTAGTTGACCATAGTTTGACTATAGTTGACCATAGTTGACTTAGAGTTGACCTAGTTTGACTTTTGACTTAGAATTGACTTGTTGACCTAGAAGTTGACTAGTTTAACGTATTTTTTTCCGGAACCTTGTATTGATGTTGTATTCCCTATTTAGGTCTTCGAGGCACCGTATCAGACATCTATGAGACTATTCTTTGGACTTCAGGCAAGTACATTCTCTGATATTTTATCATTTATGATATCCTCTATGTTCATTGTATCTAGTATAGATATCCATGTTCTCTTGACACTATGGTTACACGGATTGGTATATCCGGATCTCGTCATGAGATGTTATTCCTTGGTATATGGTGCAAGTATTATTTTATTGGTTATCTTGTACATGTACAGACAATGATTCTTGGGAAGACTAGCTATCTTCTTAGGGGAATCTCGTGCCATAGCGTACCGTGGTTGGATCTATTATACCAGTCGAGGGTGGAAAGTACTTTAGTATAGATATGTGATCAATACCCCTATTGTATCAAGTACTGTTATTGAATAGTATTAATTATACACCGCACGTATGATTAGTCAGGCCATATATATTGTATCATGTTCCTAAGCCGATCACATGTTAAAGCTAGTACTCACACACTTAGTCATTAGTATTCTTTTTCGTTGGCATATTGTTCATTATTGTATTTATTCCAGTATTTTCTTATTGTATATATCCCATTGTACCTATTATGCATCTTGTATATTCACATCTATTTACTGTTACATAGTTTTTATCATTGATTAGAACTGCTGTTAGAGATGTACTCTGCTCCTTTCCTGACTGGATATATTTTTCCTAGATGACATTGAGGAGTGTACCCTACACATTATGGACCCCAGGATATTGTGGGTTTAGAGTCAGAGACCCTGGCTCAGGAGGGACTTATCACGACTGAGATAGATGACCCGGGATTAGTACCTTCTTAGTACTTCTTGTACTGGATTTGTCTCCAACTGATTTTGTTATCATTCTTTCAGACTCATTGATGTATTATTTTAGACTCATGAGTTGTATTATGACTATTCTATTCTTTATTTGATTCGTGCTCGTTTCTATCATTAGATCTATGATCGAGTATATTGTTATTATTGGTGGTTTATTATATTGTTAGATAGATTACCCAGACATCGTTCTACCGCCGATTCTGCGGTGTAGGCTGGGTGTTATTTCTGACTTGCATCCTTATATCGGGTGTGGGTCATGACAACAAGGGCTAAAAAGTCCCTATAACTTCGATACCTTATCATAATTAGCCTACACTCTGGCAAAATTATCGTTATTTGAGCTTTTACGGCTCTCTAAGACACTCGGGCTGCCCTGAGTGAGGCACTGAAGAATGCCGATATCTACCTAGTGCAAATAAAGCCACCAACCAAAGATCCTACTGCTTGTCCACACTGCAACAATGCCATGGATGTGATACCCAACATCACCTTCTCGCAACAGGATATGTTGCTAAAATCCAACAGGCACGATTGGCCCCTATACTACATAGGATATATTGGCGAGGTCAAGGTGGACCAAATGCATATTGACCCAGGATCATCGATCAACATTATCCTAATATGTTTTCTTCAGACCCTGGGGATCCTGATGCATCATTTGGCGGCCACTAATACCGCCATTAGTGGCTTCAACAAGGAAATGAGCTACCCTCTGGGCAAAATTCACCTAAAATGCCAGATCGATGACTTAAAAACAGAAGTTATCTGCTACGTCATAGACGTAGATACGTCCTACAATATCTTGTTGGGGCATCCATAGATACATGAACACAGGATCGTGCCATCCACCCTCCATCAGTGCCAAAAATATGAAGATGAATACAGTTTTGTCAAAACAGAGTTTGTTGACGTCGATCCGTTTAAGGGTATCAAGATTTACTACTCCGAGTCAATCCTCTACAAGAAAGCCCTTCAAGATGAAGGCAGTAATGATATCGACGATGAGGCCGAGGCCACAACAACGCCCGAGGAGCCTAAGAGAATTCACCTCAAGGATCGCACTCCCGATGCGGTCGCACCCCTCATCGTCAAATCACGCGGGAAGGCACCTGAACCTCCGGTACCTTCAACGTCATTAGAACCAATGGTCGTTCACCTTCGTAGGCCAAATCGACCACTAAAAGAAGATTATTTTCTGTCTACGCCTTCCGAACCTATGGTCATTCGCCTTGACAGGCTGAGTCAACCACCAAAGGAAGACCCGACCATGGTCGCAGCTTTCGGACCTTTGGTGGTAAAATTACATAGAAAGCCTTCGCTTATTCTGGGGGTAGCCAAGGAAAATGATGATCTAGAGGAGTATATATCTGCTAATGTCAACATCTATCACTACCACATTTTCTAGGAGAGGGTATTTTGGTCATTTTATAATTAATTAAATATTGTGCATGATGAATAATTATTTATTGTGTTATTAATTATTATTAGATGTTAGTTTATTATTTTGGACTTGTGTTAGTGGACCTAAATAGTTTAGATTAGATCCATGGACCAACATTTATAATTAGTTAGAATTGAGCCCAATTAGAAGCCCATTCATTAGGAGGATGATTAATTTAATTAAACTCATTAGACTAGAACCTTCCTTCCTTAATTATACCTTCATGAGAGGCCCCAAGGGGTATTTTAGACTTTGTATAGAAACTTGGATAGGGGTTTATATGGCCGGCCATATAAAGAGAGGGGGAGAATTTCTCTCTCCTCTTTTTATTTCAAATATAGATCTAGAATTTTCCTCAACCAACTTCCTTCATTCACACATTAATTCTCTTCATTCCTACATCAATTTTCTACAAAATTTCTTCCTAATTCCTTCCTAAATCACCATTAGAGACTAGTAGAGCAAGGATCTAGAAGGAGGAAGCAAGGATCTACAAAGAGGAGCAAGGATCTACAAGTGTGAGGCTCATTTCATCAAATTTGGAGGTTGCATTGGGAATCCATTTTCCAATAGGTACAATTCAATTTTTCTCCTTTAATTAGGTTCTAAGTCTGTGTTTTAATCATTAAGAACTATCCTACATAATGAGGCTACCCATAGGAATTGTAATTAGGTTCATAGGAGGCCTATAGAGGAAGTTATGGTATATTTTGTATCATTTTTGGAGAAATTCCAAAATTGACACATGTTGTGTTTGTCAATTGGTCAATTTGACCAAATTGATATATGTTTGATTATTTGTGGCTAGTGTCGTATCCACAATTAGATATGTGTAGGCTGTATCCCATCAATTTGGAGATACGGGTTAATTTGGGGGGGTTTTCTTCGACACGAGGCTTTGTGCATGTCATATTTTGACATGGACACGTAGTAGTATAATTGACTTTTCGTATTGTTCATAAATAGTATTTTAGACTTGCTCGTGTCCTTCGGGGTACGTTTAGTTGTGTGGTGGACTTGTGTCGCAAGCGTATCATAGATCTAGTGTGTTACGGGTGCGATGCACTCCACGTGTTGATTGATTTCATTTCTAGATCCAATTTTCATTGTTCGTAGCTATTGGTAATATATGTATACATATGTATATAGATATAGTGTTATGTATATGTATAAGTGTATGTAATTATATTATATCATATAGTTATGTATATATATAGCTATGTGATTGTGTGTTTATATATATATATATATATATATTTATGTATATCTATATTATATGATATACATAAGTATATGTAACTATATATATATATATATATATATATATATATATATATATATATATATATATATATATATATATATATATATATATATATGTTTATAGAAGTATTTATAGATGCTTTTAGGGGGGGTGTGTGTGTGTGTGTAGTATGTTCGGGGGGAGGAGTCGGGTTCTGTAGTGTACCTACAGTGAGTAGTGCAGCATAATAGAGGAGAGCAGCAGCATATGTTGCATCAGTGTGTGAAGAATACAACAATTAGCAGGGAGCAACTGAAGTAGAACAGCAGCAGCAGCTCGAGGAGGCAGTGAGCAACGCAGCAATAAACAAGTGCAGCAGCTAGCTGCACGTCACAGTGGATGCAGTGTGCATCAGTGCACAACTGAAGTACAGTTTGCCCAGCAAGCCATGCATCACCCTGGAGAAGAACAGCAGCTTTCAGCATTGTGAAGTGCAATCAACACAGTAACAACAAGGTATTCAGTATATATCAGCTAGGTAACTATTAGTTTAGTTAGTTTTATTAGTAGATAGTTGGTTAGCTAGTTAATTAGTTATCAAGTTAGTAGTATCTAGTTTAGTTTGTATCTATTTATATATATATCTTATGTGTATCTCTAAGTTATATATATATATATATATATATATATATATATATATATATATATATATGTATGTTTATGTATATATTAGTTTGTATTCATAGTTAGTATAGCATGGTAGTTAGTATTTAATATTCATATTAGTATATACTAGTAGTTGGTATTAATATATTTTAGAAGTTATATAGATTGATATATATGTATTAGTATATAGTTAGTGTTGGGTAGTTAACTATATGCTAGAGTGACATTACCTTGAGATACCAAGGTAAATGTCAAGGTATCGGGTTGATACTCAAGGTATTTGAGTTGGGTATCGAGATGGGTGTGTAGTGGTGCAATACCGCATTGGTTCAAAGCCAAGGTATCCACTAGGCATTTGTAATTAGGATTAGTATATTTAATATTGATTGAATATGCATATATGATATTTTTATATCTAATTAGTTGTATATCCTGAGATACGGTATCTTAGTGATTTCATAGTATCTTAGATTATCTAGTGTGGCCTAGTTTCATAGTGTATGGACCCAATATCCTAGAATTAGACTCATGCAACCTAGACATAGGTACTTTAACCAAATTTTACCGGTTTGACTTAGAGTTGACCTAGTTGACTGTTTTGACTTAGAAATGACTCTCTGACCTAGATGTTGACTAGTTTAACTCATTTTTATTCCGAAACCTTGTATTGATATTATATTCCCTATCTAGGTCCTCGAGGTACCGTACAGGACATCTGTGATACTGTTCACTAGACTTCTGATGAGTATATTCTCTGATAGTTTATCATTTATGATATTCTCTTGTATCTAGTGTAGATATCCTTAATTTATTGACATAATGGTTACACGGATTAGTATATCCGAATCTTGTCATGAGATGTTATTCCTTGGTATATATGGTGTATCTTATGCAAGCCTTGATCCTTGTTCTTCTTGTACATGTACAAACATTGATTCTCGGGGAGACTTGCTACCTTCCTAGAGAATTTTGTGTCATAATGTACCATGGTTGGATCCACTATACCAGTCGGGGGCGGGGAGTATGTAGTATAGATATGTGATCATACCCTCCTTGTATCAAGTCTTGTTCATTGAATAGTGTTAATCATATAACGCACGTATGATTAGCCAGGTCATTAATCTTGTATCAAGTTCCCAAGCTGATTACATGTTAAAGCTGGTACTTACTCACTTAGTCATTAGTATTCTTGTTTATTGCTATATTGTTTATTCTTGTATTTATTTCCAGTGTTTCCTTTGTATCTATTATTGCATCTTGTATATTTATATCTATTTGTTATTACATAGTTTATATTATTGATTAGAACTACTGTTAGAGATGTACTCTGCTCCTTTCCTGACTGGACATATTTTTTCCAAATGACACTAAGGAGTGGTACCCCACTTATTACGGGCCTCAGGATGTTATGGGCTTAGAGCCAGAGACCTTGGTTCAGGAGGGTCTCATCTCGACTGAGACAGATGACCCGGGACTCATAGTTTCATAGATAGACTCTTTGTACTGGATTTGTCTCCAATATTGTTGTTTAGTATTTCTCGGACTCATATGATGTTACTATTATCTCATGAGTTGTATTCGTGACTATTCTATTCTTTTATCATTTTCGTGCTTATTTTTATCTTAGATCTGTGATTGAGTATATTTATATTGTTGGTAGCATATTATATTATTAGATAAATTACCCAAATAGCGTTCTACCGTCGATGTTGCGGCATAGGCTGGGCGTTGTTCTCGACTTGCATTCCTACACTGGGTGCGGGTCGTGACACATTTTACTGGTGGCCCATGGAGGTCTTCGAGATCGCAATTAGTACAATTCGTAGTGGTACTCTGAATTGAGTGCTATTACGAGCCTATTTTAGGATATAGGACATAGGCTATAGGCTAAGAATACTCAATCACATCTAGGAAAACTCTTTTGATTCATTCAACTATCTTTCTTGATATTGATATTTGATCTTTAATTGTCCTTCTTTGAGTGTCTTACATCATGTACCAAATTTATCCTTTCTTCTGCTTTATCTCAGGGGAGAGCAGCTTCTGAGAGGTCTGCGACTTCCCGAGGGCCTGCACCAGTCACTTCTCCAGTGATTGGCGTGTCAGCTGCGTTCGAAGGTCCACCTCCTACTCAGAGGACTATTCCTTCTGTATCTGAGGGACTTCCATTTCCATCTTCTGTGTCGACAGATACGACACAGATGTTCACACTGTTTTGCAAGATATTGGAGGCACAGATGACTCAGTTTGAGGCACACTAGAGACAGATCAACGTCTTATGGCAGGGCATCGAGATTGCTCATCAGCTTGCTCGTGTCGTAGTAGAGAGAGGAGTTCCGGTCCAGCAGCAGGTTGTGCCTCAGGTTGCTCAGCTTTGGCCAGGCAATATTCAGGACTTCAAGAAGCTGGAGCCTAGGGTCTTCAAGGGGATGGAGGGCATCGTCTATGCTGATGATTGGCTCGAGGACATTGAGCATCTCATGAGGGTGTCCCGTCTTTCTGAGGATCTGAAGGTTGAGGCGGTAGGACTTCATCTGTTCGACGTCGCCCGCACTTGGTTCAAGAATGAGCCAATTCTTGCTAACGTAGGACAGTCTTGGGAGTTGTTCAAGGACCCCTTTAAGAAAAAGTTCTTGGCTCGGGCATATATGTTAGACTTGGGGAGGCAGTTTGAGGGTCTCATTCAGGGGAGCATGTCTGTGGAGGAATACGCCGTAGAGTTCAGCAGATTGAGTCGATTTACGGAGTATTTGGTGAAAGAGCCGGAGGTTCGAGCTATTCGTTTTTGCGAGGGTCTAAACTAGGAAGTGAAGATCCTCATTCCATCTTTTTAAGAGACCTACTCGGAGATACTTGCGGAGGCACGCAAGATTAAGCGGGAGATGGGTTTGAAGCCCAAAAGAGATAGTGATTCTTTTCTGGGGGCAAATAACAACACAGTGACTGCCAAGCTTCCTCATTTCCAGTCCAGGCCTTTTCAGCAGCCGCAGCAGCACCAGATTCCAGCTAGGGCACCAGTTCAACAGGAACCACAGTAGCATAGACAGTTACAACAAGCTTTCTGCCACTACTGCAAGAAGCCCAGCCATATCTGGGAATTTTGTAGGAGGAGGCTTGGGGTTTGTTTGTATTATGGTACCAAAGGGTATCAGCTGAGGGAGTGTCCTTCCAATCCTCGTTGTACTGTTCAGGGAGCAGCTCCATCTCTGAGGACACATGTGAGGCCACCTATAATACAGCCGAGGAGACTGCCGCTTCCGACCCAGCAGCAGCGTTATGCCTGATACCAACACCAGGGAGGTGCACGTCAGGGATGAGTGTTCGCTATGACAGTCGACGAGGTCGAGCCTACCTGAGATGTCATCGCAGGTTCTGTTCTTCTTGATTCCATTCCAGCTTTAGCTTTATTTGGTAGTGGTGCTTCCCATAGTTTTGTATCTAATTTTTTTTTTTGCTCTGAAGCATGGTTTGGTAGCTGAGTCTTTGCTTAGGACTTGCAAGATCATGACCGGGGGAGGCATTATCCTGGTTAATGATATTTGTAAGGATTGGACAGTTACTCTGGGAGGCCGGGAGCTCAGTACTTGTCTACTTGTAATGCCACTTATGAGTTACGACATTGTACTCGGGATAGATTGGTTGAGTACGCACCATGCTAGTATAGATTATAAAGGAGGTAGAATTTTGTTTAGTCTGCCAGGAGAGCCAGAGTTTGAGTTTGCTAGAGGAGCTGCGAAGCAGAGAAAAGGTATTATATGTGGAGATATGGTGGAAGACAAGAAGTTGCCGCATCCGTTGACAGTAGAGTTCTTGGATGCATTTTCTGAGGAATTGCCAGGATTGCCGCCAGATCAAGATGTTAAATTATCTATAAACTTGGTGCCAGGTGCATAACTAATTTCACAGCATGTCTATAGAGTAAACAACAGTGAGCTGATCGAGCTGAAGAAGCAGGTGGACAATTTACAGGATAAAGGATTTATCAGATCGAGTTCTTCACCTTGAGGAGCCCCGGTATTATTTCTACCAAAGAAGGATGGATCGGTGCGCGTGTGCATTGATTACAGGGCATTGAATAATCTCACTATCAAGAATAAATACCCTTTGCCATAGATTGATGACTTATTCAATTAGTTGAGTGGTGCCAAGGTATTTTCTAAGATAGACTTGAGATCAGGCTACCACCAGGTGAAAGTGAAGCCAGAGAACATACCGAAGACTGCTTAGGACTCGGTATGGTCAGTATGAGTTTATGGTGATGTCGTTTGGGTTGACTATTGCCCTGACAGTATTTATGAATTTGATGAACAAGGTGTTCCACCAGTACCTAGATAAGTTTATGGCGGTGTTCATCGATGACATACTCATATACTCCCAGACACCGTAGGAGCACGATGAGCATTTGCAGATTATATTGGATGTGCTGAGGAAAGAGAATCTATATGGTAAGTTGTCTAAGTGTGAGTTCTTCCTAGACAAGGTGGAGTTCTTGGGATATGTTATGACTGATGATGGAATTTCAGTGGATCCAAAGAATATCGCAACAGTGGAGTCTTGGAAGACCCGGAGTTTAGTAGCAAAGATCAGGAGTTTTTTGGGATTGGCAGGCTACTACAGGAAGTTTGTGCAAAAATTTTTAAGGATTGCTGAGCTGATGACCAGACTCACCAGGAAGGATGTAGAGTTTGTTTGGACAAAGGGTGCCAGGTTGCTTTTGAGGAATTAAAGACGAGGTTGACGTCTGCTCCTATTTTGACATTGCCATCAGGGTCTGGAGGTTTCACTATTTATAGTGATGCATCAGGGAAATGTTTGGGTTATGTTCTTCAGCAGAATGCAAAAGTAATTTCCTATGCATCCAGACAATTGCGTCCTCATGAGAAGAACTATCCTACCCATGATTTAGAGTTGGCAGCAGTCATCTTTGCCTTGAAGTTATAAAAATATTATTTGTACGGAGAGCGTGTGAAGATCTTCATAGACCACAAGAGCTTGAAGTACATTTTCACGCAGAAGAAGTTGAACATGAGGCAACATCGGTGGTTAGAACTGATGAATGATTTTGACATATCTTTGCAGTATCATCTTGGAAAAGCTAATGTAGTTGTCGATGCCTTGAGCAGGTATCTGGTAGCTATGTTCTTGACGTAGGATCGATATTTGTTGGAGGACTTGAAGATTTTGGGCATTGAAGTGATAGTTCTCATTTTGGCAATACAGATATGGGGATTGCAGATACACTCAGAGTTGATGGAAAGGATCAATGCAGCCCAGTATAAGGATGTATTTCTGAGGAGCATCAGAGCTCAGTTGAGAGCAGGATTGGAGGATAATTTTACTATTGATGAGGATGGATCTTTGCGGCATGGTGTTAGATTGTGTGTGCCTAGTAGGGAGCTGTGTGAGAAGGTATTACAGAAAGCATATCGCTCTTAGTATTCTATACATCCAGGTGCCAACAAGATGTATCGGGATATGAGAGAGAGTGTGTGGTGGTATGGCATGAAGAGGGAAGTGGCACAGTTTGTATCCAGATGCTTAATGTGCTAGCAGGTGAAAGTCGAGAGGCAGAGGCCAGGTGGTTTATTTCAGCCATTACCAATTCCAGAGTGGAAGTGGGAGGACATTACTATAGATTTTGTATCCGGACTTCCACGATCTCCAGGAAGGAAAGATGCAATTTGGGTCATCGTTGACAGGTTGACCAAGTCGGCCCACTTTTTGCCTTTCAAGGTGGATTTGTCTACGGAGAAGCTGGCAGAGATGTATGTGAGACATATCATCAGGATACATAGAGTTTCCATCAGTATAGTCTCGAATCGGGATAGTTATTTCACTTCTCATTTCTGGAGGACTTTGTAGGCGAGTTTGGGCACCCAGCTCAAGTTCAGTACTGTATATCACCCCCAGACAGATGGGCAGTCAGAGAGGACTATTCAGACACTTGAGGATATATTGCATACTTGTGTACTAGATTTTGGGGGATCTTGGAAGGACCATCTCTATTTGGTAGAGTTTGCTTACAACAACAGCTACCAGACTAGTATAGAGATGTCACCATTTGATGCTATGTACGGCAGAGATGTCATACTCCCTTGTCATGGGAAGATATTGGAGAGAGTTTTGCTAGGGCCAGAGATGGTTATGGATGCAGCGGAGAAGGTTAAACTGATCAGAGACAGGCTTTGAGTAGCGTAGGACAGACAACGACATTGGACCGATAGCCACCGGAGACCTTTGGAGTTTGAGGTATAGTTTTAGATTTTTGTTTTGTGCTTGATATTGGTTTTTTGTTATAGATTAAGTTCTTAAGGTTGTATTTTGTTCTAGGTTGGTGGTTTGGTGTTTTTGAGGATTTTTCGACACGAGACATGATTCACTACGGTAGAGGTAGAAATCTTAGTCCGTGATTCATCGAACCTTTTACTATTCTAGAGAAGGTCGGTGTAGTTGCTTACAGACTAGACTTGCCACCTGTATTAGAGGGCGTGCACAACGTATTTCACGTATCGCAGTTCATATTCACGTATTGGATCACTAAGAGATAGAGGTGGGCCCTACTCTTAGCTATCCAGAGCAGCCAGTTGAGATTCTGGATCAGAGAGAGAAGGTGCTGAGAAACCAGACTATTCTATTGGTACACATCGCATGGGGGCATCACTCTCCGGGGGAGTCTACCTGGGAGAGAGAGGATGAAATGCGAGAGCGTTAACCATATTTGTTTGTGCCTTGAGGTATGTTCTTTTCCAGTTATGGTATGTTCTTTTCTGTTTTGTTCTGTTATTTTCTAGTGGTAGTTTTCGTCTTTGAATTTTGAGGACAAAATTATTTTAAGGGGGTAGATTTGTGACTACCATATTTTCTAGGAGAGGGTATTTTGGTCATTTTATAATTAATTAAATAATGTACATGATGAATAATTATTTATTGTACTATTAATTATTGATAGATGTTAGTTTATTATTTTGGACTTGTGTTAGTGGACCTAACTAGTTTAGATTAGATCCATGAACCAATATTTGCAATTAGTTAGAATTGAGCCGAATTAGAAGCCCATTCATTAGGAGGATGATTAATTTAATTAAACACATTAGACTAGAACCTTCCCTCCTTAATTATTCCTTCATGAGAGGCCCAAAGGGATATTTTAGACTTTATTTAGAAACTTGGAGAGGGGGTTATGTGGCCGGCCATATAAAGAGAGGGAGGAAATTTCTCTCTCCTCTTTTTATTTCAAATCTAGATCTAGAATTTTTCTCAACCAAATTTCTCATTTCCACATCAATTATGTACCAAATTTCTTCATAATTCCTTCCTAAATCACCATTGGAGACTAGTAGAGAAAGGATCTAGAAGAAGGAAGCAAGGATCTACAAGTTGAATGCTCATTTTATCAAATTTGGAGGTTGTATTGGAAATCCATATCCCAATAGGTACAATTCAATTTTTAACCTTTAATTAGGTTCTAAATTTATATTTTAATCATTAGAAACCACCCCATATGATGAGGCTGCCCGTAGGAATTGGAATTAGGTTCATAGGAGGCCTATGGAGGAAGTTATTATGTGTTTTGTGTCAATTTTGGAGAAATTCCGTGATTGACACATGTTGTGTTTATCAATTGGTCAATTAGATCAAATTAACATATGTTTAATTATTTGTGGCTAGTGCCGTATCCACAATTGGATACGTGTAGGCTGTATCCCATCAATTTGGAGATACGGGTTAATTTGGGGATTTTTCCTCCGACATGGGGCTTTGTGCATGTCATATTTTGACACGTATAAGTAGTAGTGTAATTGACTCTTCATATTGTTCATAAATAGTATTTTAGACTTGCTCGTGTCCTTCGGGGTATGTTTGGTTGTGTGGTTGACTTGTGTCGCAAGCGTATCATAGATCTAGTGCGATACGAGTGCGATACACTCCACGTGTTGATTGATTTCATTTCTAGATCCAATTTTCATTGTTCGTAGCTATTGGTAATATATGTATACATATGTATATAGATATAGTGTTATGTATATGTATAAGTGTATGTAATTATATTATATCATATAGTTATGTATATATATAGATATGTGATTGTGTTTATATATATATATATATATATATATATATATATATATATATATATATATATATATATATATATATATATATATATATATATATATATATATATATATATATTATATTGATATTTATGTGTATCTATATTATATGGTAAACATAAGTATATGTAACTAATTATATATGTAGCTATGTATGTATAGTTATGGATATATATATATACTTATACAAATAAGTGTTAAGTGTACATGTATGTATATATATATAGATGTATATATATATGTTTATAGAAGTATTTATATATGCTTGTAGGGGTGTGTGTGTGTGTGTGTGTGTAGTATGTTCAGTAGGGAGGAGTCGGGTTCTGTAGTATACCTACAGTGAGTAGTGCAACATAATAGAGGAGAGCAGCAGCATATGTTGCATCAGTGTGAGAAGCATACAATAAATAGCAGGGAGCAACTGAAGTAGAACAGCAACAACAGTTCAAGAAGGCAATGAGCAACGCAGCAATCAACAAGTGCAGCAGCTAGCTGCACGTCACAGTGGATGCAGTGTGCATCAGTGCACAGCTGAAGTGCAGTTTGTACAGTAAGCCAGGCATTACCCTGCAGAAGAACAGCAGCTTTCAGCATTGTGCAGTGCAATTAGCACAGTAACAACAAGGTATTCAGTATGTATCAGCTAGGTAACTATTAGTTTAGTTAGTTTTATTAGTAAATAGTTGGTTAGCTAGTTAATTAGTTATCAAGTTAGTAGTATCTAGTTTAGTTAGTATCTATTTATATATATCTCTTATGTTTATCTCTAAGTTATATATATATATATATGTATTAGTTTGTATTGATAGTTAGTATAGCATGGTAGTTAGTATTTAATATTCATATTAGTAAATACTAGTAGTTGGTATTAGTATATATTAGAAGTTATATTAGATTGATATATATGTATTAGTATATAGTTAGTGTTGGATAGTTAACTATATGCTAGAGTGACATTACCTTGAGATACCAAGGTAAATGTCAAGGTATCGGGTTGATACTCAAGGTATTTAAGTTGGGTATCAAGATGGGTGTGTAGTTGTGCGATACTGCATTGTTCAAAAATAAGGTATCCACTAGGCATTTGTAATTAGGTTTAGTACATTTAATATTATTGAATATACATATATGATATTTATATATCTAATTAGTTGCGTATCCTGAGATACGGTATCTTAGTGAATCTTAGATTAACTAGTGTGGCTTAGTTTCATAATGTATGGACCCAATAGCCTAGAATTAGACTCATACAACCTAGAAATAGGTAGTTTGACCAAGTTTGACTGGTTTAACTTAGAGTTGACCTAGTTGACTGTTTTGACTTAGAAATGACTCTTTGACCTAGATGTTGACTACTTTAACTGATTTTTTATTCTGAGACCTTGTATTGATGTTATATTCCCTCTCTAGGTCTTTGATTTACCGTACCGGACATCTGTTATACAGTTCACCGGACTTCAGGCGAGTACATTCTCTGATAGTTTCTCATTTATGATGTCCTCTATGTCTCTTGTATTTAGTATAGATATCCTTGATTTTTTGACACGATAGTTATACGGATTGGTATATCCGGATCTCATTATGAGATGTTAATCCTTGGTATATATGGTGTATCTTGTGCAAGTCTTGTTTCTTGTTCTTCTTGTATATGTACAGACACTGATTCTTGGGGAGACTTGCTAACTTCCTAGAGAATCCCGTGCCATGACATACCATGGTTGGATCTGCTATACCAGTCGGGAGCAAGAAGTACGTAATATGGATATGTGATCATACCCTCATTGTATCATGTCTTGTTCATTGAATTGTGTTGATCATACACACACGTATGATTAGCCAGGCCATTAATCTTGTATCAAGTTCCCAAGCCGATCACATGTTAAAGCTGGTACTTACTCACTTAGTCATTAGTATTCTTGTTCATTGCTGTAGAAGCATAAAAAATATGCTGGATAGCTCTACGCAGCATGTTGATACAGGATAGCGTAAACAGATGACCTCAGAGCCATCAACGTGCAAACAGAACTTTTCTGTTGAGCACAGCATAAAATATAGGCTCAAGGACCATCCGCGTAATGCAGTATGTCCAGGCTGCTTCAGCGTAAAAAGGGTGCTACATCGCCTTTATGGCATAAAACTCATCCGCTCTTAATGCAGCATTGAAGTATACGAGGGACGCTTCGTATTCCCCGATATGAACCTGACAAGTCGTGCAGTGAACCTGACAAATCGTACAATGAACCTGACGTCTGTCTCCTTACAAAGAGTACTCCACGACTACCCAGGCGACGGCTATAATGATGGCACGACACTGCAACCCAGGCTGTCATTTACTGCCCTTTCCTTGCGTAAACCGCTTTTACGCATACAAAGGAACACGCCACCTAGTTTTACACAGGCAGATGTGAGCTGCTTACGCTCCGCGGAAGACAAACAGTCTGCCACATCAAAAGCTGCTCTTCGTACTGGGCTCGAGGCACGTCTCAGCATTTAATGCACAAAGCGGTGACAGGTTCTCGAGGCACGTCTCTGCAGTTAATGCGCATAATACTGACAGATGCCCGAGGCACGTCTCTGTATTTAATGCGCAGAAGGGTGGAAGACCTTTAAAACACGCCTCTGTATTTAATGTGCGGGATAATGGCGGATCTCTGCATTTAATATAGGATATTTGATTAAATGTCACCGAACCATCGTCTAGTGACATTCCCTTTGCGTAAACTGCTTTTACGCATACAAGGGATACGCTGCCCAGTTTCACACAGGCAGACGTGAGCTTCTTACGCTCTGCAGAAGAAAAATAGCCTGCCACGTCAGCAGTTACTCTTTGTACAGGATTCGAGGCGCGTATCTGCATTTAATGCGCAGAATGATGGCAAATCTTCAAGACACGCCTCTGCAGTTAATGCATAGGATGGGGGCAGATATCTGCATTTAATGCAAAAGATTTGATTATATCTCCAAAAGCTGTAATCTCGGCTAAAACGTCCACATCATCTCGGCTTCTACGCCCACTCGGCTTCTACGCCCACTCGGCCTCTACGCCCACTCAGCCTATATGACCACTCGGCTCCTACGTCTACTCGGCTTCTACGCCTATCCGGCTTCTATGCCTAATCGGATTCTACGCCTATCCGGCTTCTATGCCTACTTGGCTTCTACGCCATGGTGACAGTTATTGGCTTCTACGCCAACCTCTTCTACACAAAGGATAACTACCTACGTGGCTTCTACGCCGTGATCTTCGCAGCAGTTATACGCGTTGCCCCTTAGTTGGACACGCGTCACATGCTCACTCAAAAGATCATCTATACGCAGACAATGGTTATTATAACCGTCGTATAAAAGGGTGCTGTACTTTCCACTACTCGGTTTCTACACCGACTGAGTGGTCACTGTCACTAAAACTCTATAAATAGAGACCTCTATCAACAGAGGACAAGGTCAAAAAAATTGAAGGTCGAACGATCGAAAATTAGTCAAGGAATCCAGTATCAGATCCAAGGTCGACAATTGGGAGGAAAGAAGGAGGAGAGAAAACGGTCGAGAGAGAGAGAAGAATCCAGAGCTCAGGCAAAGAGAAGGGATCGACGACTTTGGCATCGGGCATCCACCCTCTTTAGCAACCTTTGAAGCTGCTTTCTGTCTTCCACGACACTTCTTCACCATCGTGTGGTCCAAGGGACAAAGTGATCGACTACAGATCAGACTCCTATAGCATTATTTACCCAGATTAAATAAATTATACTCGACATCCTCGTATAGGATTAAATTGTACAATCTTGTTTGTAAACACCGAAGAAGGGCGGGTTTTCGTATAAGACCTCGTTTCCACATATTTTATCTTCCGTGTATTTTTATCAAACAGCAAGATGGCGACTCTGCTGGGGACATCTTTCTCTTCTGACGAGGAAGCAATTGCTCAATACGATGTGGTATTCGTGGGATCCGTGAAGAAGAAACTGGTCGTCCAATTCGACCAGTCTGCCTACGAAGACATGCTTCGAACAGGGGTTAGCTCTCACTCTCTCTCTGTCCAAGACAACAGGAAGCTGCGTAAGGTCTGGATGCCCAGGACATCCCCTACCGTTCCTGTCGACTCTCCGACCTCTCCGATTTCTCTGACCAACGAGGTTGTAGCATTGCTCTCCCATTCCTGGCGGAACAGATAAAACTTCGGACAATGCCTCAGCGCTAGTCCAGAAGCCTACACCGCGCTCTGCGCGTAGAAACCAGTCTCCCGTTCCTGGCGGAATAGATAAAATTTTTGACAATGCCTTACCGCCAAATCAGAAGTTCCAAACGCGCTCCGCGTATAAAAATGCATCTGCCTTCCGCGGAAAAGCAGATAATCCCTGCAATCTACGCAAGGGAAAGCAAGCGGCGGACTACTCAACCTCTCGGCCTTTATGCCAGCAAGGGAACAATCTTTCCGCCGTCTGGATTACACGAGGAGCTAACGGCCGACTGAGGACATCCTCAGCTTTACGCCAACCAGAGCAGAGCTCCGAATTACGCCAGGAGAAGTCCCTCAGCGTAAAAAAGGCTCAATTGGCGGAAAGACACCCTCCTCGGGGATTATCCGCCACCTAGATGGCCAACCTATTGTATACAGGAGGCACAGGGAAAACTATGGTTCCCAACCAGAGCAGGCTCGCAGCAGTATAACTAAATTGTTGTACCACCACGATATCGCACTAATTGCGAATCGAGACCTGCATGGGGCCGCCACCAAAAACGTGTCACGACCCGCACCCGAAAAATCGGGCATGAGTCATGGGTACGTCCAGCCTACGCCGCAGCATCGGCGGTAGAACGCTGTCTAGGTCAACTATCTAGATAATAATCTCATGCAATCAATATATAAATCTGTCAAGATCTCAACTCCAAACGGAGGAGCAATATCATAACGATAAACCAAGTACTCAATCACGAATCTAAGCAGGATAAGATAACAAAAAAGACTAACAACTATAAAGTCTAACCAACAACAACTACTATAACAACCATAACATCAATAATAATAATACAACATCCAAAATAATATACAATACAAGGTCTCAATCCAAAACCGGAGACAAATCCGGTGCTAAAAGCTAATAAAAACAATAACAAGGTCTTAGTGATCCCGGCTACCAATTCGGAAATCACCCCTAAACTAGAGGGTCCCTGTCTGCACCATCGACAGGCTCAGGTCCATAAAATGTCGGACACCACTCCTCCGGATACTCTGGAAAAAATATGTCCAGTCAGGACTGGAGCAAGTACATCTCTAACAGCAGTTCCATTTAAATGATAAAAACTATAAAACAGTTATAGCAAGTAGCAAGAAGAATAAAATAAGTATGAGACAAAAAATATATATATCACTGGTGCATAAAGGTAAAGATGCAGGAATATCAGAAACAAGATAGTAATGACTGCAAGATACAAGAAATCTACACTAAGATTAAGTCTGTGCACATGAACGTGTAGTGAGTCCAGCATGAAATACATGTAGTAAGTCAAGTCCAAAAATATGTAAGTGAGACCAGCAAGAAATGCAAGAGAGTCCAGACTATAAAGAATGAACTCGGTGTCTTTGAAACACTTGTTTCGACATGTAAACGGCTAGGGGTAAGTACGGCTCACCGTTCACTGGGTGCGCGACTGCTATCATTCCAGATTAGACCAGAGGAAGTGATTCCTGATGATTCCAGATGGGAATGTTTACATGTCTACTCGAGTATTTTCTTGCCCCGACTAATACAAGTGAATCCAAGACCCGACACGTAAATCAAGTATGAGTCCAGCCTGAAACATGAGTGATGCCTGTAGGTGATGCCAGTAGGTAATTCCAGAATAGAGGCCAGAAACATGAAATATACGTATCGCAAGTAAATGAATCCAGAAATACCAGTCAGTGTCCAGTGTTATGCCAGAATAATCAGATGATACTATACTAGAAGCTGAATCATAATAATCATCAGATAATGAAAACTATCAGAGAATGTATTCGCCTGACGTCCTGAGCAACTGACGATCCGAACTGGTGTCGCAAGGACCTATTATGAAAAGCAAGGTTAAACAGGTTTCTAATGAGTTAAACAGATATAAAATAACTAAAAATAGACTTCTAGGGCCGTTCTAGGTCAAACCGGTAAAATCTGGGTCAAAAAGTCAACTCTGGGTCCAAAAAGTCAACTCTGGGTCAAAACTAGGTCAAAAGTTGACTTTGGCGGTCAACCGAGTCAACTACGGTCCACTCTAGGTCAAACTAGGGTGCTCCTAAAATTCTAGGTCAAAACTAGGTCATTAGGCTAATAAACCCTCAATCTCGCCTCCTTGAGATACCGGGATACCCTCGGTATCCGATACCTCACCCTACGCTACGTACCCCGCCTAAACTCGCTAAAACCTATACTAGCACACATAAATATATACACATAAGCATATAAAAATCACTCCAATACTATTTCTAGGCTATTGCTCAAATACCCCGCTCGAAACTCAATACCTTGGTGAGATACCTTGATATCTCAAGGTATTGGGATACTCTCCAATACCCCTCTAACTACCCCTCGAGTTAGCTATTTAGGCTTATAAATATATTTCTAGTTATTAATCTAGGCTAGAAAATATATATATATATATATACACCTAGATATCTATATGCATATACATATATATTCACAACACATATACACATAACCATACCTTACACCCACCTAAATATATATACATATATAACTATAACACATACCTATCTAGCTATATGTATATATATCTATATATATAGATAGATAACTACCTATCTATCTATCTATCTATCTATCTATCTATCTAATATCTATATAGTATCTATCAATCTATCTATCTAGCTAGCTATCCATCTATTTATCTAACTATCTATAGATCTATCTATCTATCTATCTTATTTATCTATCTAGGTATATCTATTTATATACCTAGATATCTATCTATCTATCTATCTATCTATCTATCTATCTATCTATCTATCTATCTATCTATCTATCTATCTATCTATCTATTTAGATATCTATCTTATCTAGATATCTATCAATCTATTAATCTATCCATCAATCTATCTATCTATCTATCTATCTATCTATCTATCTATCTATCTATCTATCTATCTATCTATCTATCTATCTATCTATCTATCTATCTATTCATATATTTATCTATGTATCCATAACTCTCTCTCTCACTCGCTACTCTAGCTGCTACCCCCGCTGCTAATGCCAAGCTGCTGCTGCTACTCAAACCTGCTGCTGCTGCTGCTTGCCTAGCTGCTAAAGCTGCTGCTGCTGCTGCTACATAGCTGCGGTTGCTGCTGCCTAGCTGCTGCTGCAACTGTTCATGCTGCTGCTGCTTGCTGCAGCTGTTCATGCTGCTGTTACTGCTGTTCATGCTGCCTCCCCCCTCCCACTTGCACACACACACGACCATACATACACACAAACACAAGGACAAAGTTTTATGCGCAGGGCGCGTTTGAAACTTCTGGATTGGCACTGAGACATTGCCAGAAGTTTTGTCTACCACGTTACAAATGGGAGACAAAGTTTTACGCATAGGGCGTGTTGGCACAACTTTGTTGATCAGAGAGTGAGAGCTTACAGGAAGGGTAGAGGACATCTTAGGCATCCATACTTTACGCAGCTTCCTGTTGTTGTGGACAGAGGAGGAATGAGAGCTACCCCCTTCATGAAGCATATCTTCATAGACATATTGGTCGAATTGGACGACCAAAGTCTTCTTCTTCGATCTGATGGATACAGCATCATGTTGAGCAATTGCTTTCTCATCATATGAGAATGTTCTCCCCAGCAGAGTCGCCATCTTTGTTTGAATAAACAAAATATGGGAAGAGGTTTATACGAAACCTTTCTTTTGCTTACAAACAAGAAAAAGAGTACAATTAATCCTATACGAGGATGTTGAGTACAATAAAATAATTCTGGGGAAGTATTGCTATAGAAGTATGATCTGCAGTCGATTACTTTGTTCCTTGGACCACACGATGATGAAGAAGTGCTGTAGAAGAAGAAGCTTCAAAGGTTGCAAGTGGGATTGAATTCTCGTTGCCAAAGTTGTCAACCAACACTCTCTGTCTTTGCTCTCTCTCTTTGATCTCTGATCCTGCTTGTCGTGCCCCTCCTTGATCGATCGATTCGATCTTCGATCCCTCTACCCTGTGACCAGGGGTCTCTATTTATAGAGATCAATAAAAATAACTGTCCAGTTGGCGTAGAAGGCCAAACTGTGAAGAAAGTTGCATATTTAACGCTGCGGTTATGATAACTGCTACCCACGTTTCAATTGTCTTCTGAATATGCGTATGACACGTATCCCTTTAAAAGGTAACGCGTATAATCGCTTCTCGAAGATCACGGCATGCAAGCCACGTAGGAAGCTGCCCTTGCATAAAGATGGTTGGCGTAAAAGCCAAATAGTTGTCTTGTTGGCGTAAAAGCCCAAACTCTGCGTAAAACTTGATGATTCATGAATAATAGATAACCAGCGTAAAATAGCCAATTATCCATCATGGCTGAGGTTTTGAGCGTATTCTGGGCTAAGTAGCCTTATCACGTACCTTTGCAAATATAGCCGAGTTGGCGTATTTCGAGGAGATAGCATACGGCGTACTCCTATAGTTGAAAATAGCCTGGTTGGCGTAAAATGCAAAGATGGTCATGTGAGCGTATTAGTCACAGTTTTAGCTTTCCCAGTCAATTATCCATCACGACTGAGGTCTTGAGCGTATTCTGGGCTAAATAGCCTTATCACGTGCCTTTGCAAATATGGCCGAGTTGGCGTATTTCGAGAAGATAGCATACGACGTACTCTTATAGTTGAAAATAGCCTGGTTGACATAAAATGCAAGGATGGTGATGTGAGCGTATTAGTCACAGTTTTAGCTCTCCCAGTCACGACAAAATCTAAAGAATAGAACAAAATTTCGTGCATTAAATACAGAGATATGCCTCCATATCGTGTATTAAATGCAGAGATATGCCTCGAGCTCTGTGCAGGAAACAGCTTTTGATGTGGCGTCTGATTTTGCCTTATCTTGAGCGTAAAAACTCATTTCTGTCAATGTAGGATAGGCAGTGTATTCAGAAGACTCCAGTCTTGAGCGTAAAAACTCATCTCTGCCCATGTAGAATAGGCAGCGTATTCTTTGAATGCGTAAAAACGTCTTGTATCAAGAATATGTCACTAGACGACAACCTGGGTCTCTATGCAAAATTATCATCACAACCGTTCTCTCGATCATCATGCAGTACTTTTGTCAGGTGCCAGGTTCACTGATCTGTCTGACAAATTCATCCGAGGAATACAAAGAGTTCCTCGTACAACTTTATGCTGCATTAAAAACAAACATATTTTGAACTTTACGTAGGAGGGTAAAGCAACCTTTTATGCGAAACAGTCTTGAGGCACTGCTTTACGCCAAACAGTTCTGAAGCTCTACTTTATGCCACACAGCTCTGAAACTCTGTTTTACGCGGACTTCATGTATGTTGGAGGTTTTGACTGTATAATACGCTTACAATTCTCCAATATATTTCATGCTTCTACACTAGTATAGATTATCGTGGAGCCAGAGTAATATTTTGACCGCCAGAAGATCCAGAGGAGCAGCAGAGCAGAGTGAAGGCATCTTTTATGGAGCCATGGTGGAAGAGAAGGAGCTGTCACATCCTTTGATAGCGAAGTTCTTGGATGTCTTTCCAGAGGAGTTATCGAGATTGCTACCAGATAGAGATATTGAGTTCTCTATAGATTTGGTACCAGGCATAGGACTAATATCACATCATATCTATAGGGTCAATAATATCAAACTGCTAGAGTTGAAGAAGCAGGTTGATGAGTTGCAGGACAAATATTTCATCGGATCTAGTTCATCACCGTAGGTGCTCCGGTATTGTTTGTATCGAAGAAGGATGGGTCGGTACGCATGTATATCGACTACCGGGCTCTGAAAAGCCTTAAATATTGGATGTAGGCTATAGGCTGAGAATACTCAATCACATCTAGGAAAATTCTTTTGATTCAACTACTCTCTTTTGATATTGATACTTGATCTCTTAAACTGTCCTTTCCTTGAGTGTCTTACATCATGTGCCATATTGATTCCATTCCAGCTTTAGCTTTGTTTGATAGTAGTACTTCCCATAGTTTTGTATCTGTTTCTTTTGCTCTGAAGCATGGTTTGGTACACACATATACACATACCCATATACACCTTACCCAACTCATAAATATATATATGTACATAGATACTTAGATATGTAAATATATGATAGATATATATATTTTCTAGCCTAGATTAATAACTAGGTATATATTTGTTAGCCTAATAGCAAGTTAGAGGGGTTTGATAGCGGTATCTCAATACCTTGAGATACCGAGGTATCTCAATACCTTGAGATATCCAAGGTATTGAGTTTCGAGCGGGGTATTTGAGCAATAGCCTAGGATATGTATTGGAGTGATTTTTATATTTTATGTATATATATTTACGTGTGCTAGCATAGGTTTTAGCGGGTTTAGGCGGGGTGCGTGGCCTAGGGCGAGGTATCGGATACGGAGGGTATCCCGGTATCTCGAGAAGGCGAGTTTGTGAGTTTAGTAGCTTAATGAGCTCGGTTTGACCTAGAATTTCAGGGGCACCCTAGTTTAACCTAGCTTTGACCATAATTGTCCTCGTTGACCGTAAAAGTCAACGTTTGACCTAGTTTTGACCTAGAGTTGACTTTTTGGACCCGGGTTGACTTTTTGACCCGAATTTTACCGGTTTGATCCGTTCGACCTAGAATAGCTCTAGAAGCCTATTTTTAATTATTTTATGTTAGTTTAAATCCTTAGAACCCTGTTTAATTCTGCTTTTTGTAATAGGTTCTTGCGACACCGGTCCGGATCTCGATCCTCATCAGTTGCTCAGGACATCAGGCGAGTACCTACCTCTGATAGTTTTTATTTCATGATAGCATTTATATCACCTGTTCTAGAACTGTGATACTTGATTCTGACACATTGTTACACGAGCTGGTACTAGTGGATCCCGTCATGAGATGCTATCCTCCTTACCGTGTTCAGCGGGTACTCTATCACGTGTATTTCATCATATGCTTCGGGTATTGATTCTCATGTGCTATCATGTACTTCTTGTGCTCACGCTTTCGTGTGCGCGAGCTATTATCATGTACGTAGCATGTTGTGGTTGGATCCAATGGTAATATCGGGAGAGGGGAGTAGAAGTTGGTTATGTGATCAAAGCCAAACAGTATTCATGTGTATGTCGGTTATGCAACTCACGCATAACGGAGTTATCGTAGTATTTTTCATGTGCAACCTAAGCCGATCACATAACAAACTTATGCTCAAGGCACTTAGCTAGTATTCATGTTTCTCACCTGCAGTTACTTTTCCACTACTTGTATTGTTCTCCAGTTTACTTTGCAGCTACTTATTGTGCTTCAGCATATATTTATTTCCTGTGCATCTTGTATAATTTTCTATTGCTCGTCATATACACCTTACCATGTATTTGGAGTTGCTTTCAGAGTTATGTACTTCGCTCCAGTCCTGACTGGGCATATTTTTTCCAGAGGATCCTGAGGACTATTGCCCGACGTTCTACGGGCCGGGTATTGACGAGGGTTGTGACCCCGAGTTCGAGGAGGAGTGCGCTCAGGAGACGCCGTTAGCGCCCTAGTTAGCTAGGTGGGTTTCCTGGGTTGTTCCCAGTGGTTTATATTTTGGATGATTGTACTTATTCTTTTGTTGCTGTGAGATGTTATAGCTATTATGGCCTTTGACTGTATTTTTGGATATTGTCTTGCTCTCTTTGGTTCTGTTTCTTTGTTGATATCATATCGTGCTTTTATTCTTCCCCTAGATTTTGTGTTTGAGAGATTATATATATTGCGTGGTTGCCCTCCTTTTTGGAGAGGTCATGGCAGATTTTTCTGTGAGATATATAGATAGTTGGTTGACCTAGAACAGACCTTTACAGCGTTCTACCGCCGATTCTACGATGTAGGCTGGACGTACCCACGGCTCATGCCCGATTTTTGGGTACGGGTCATGACAGTTTGGTAGCTGAGTCTTTGCTTAGGACTTGCAAAATCATGACCGGGGGAGCATTATCCTGGTTAACAATATTTGCAAGGATCGGAGAGTTACTCTGGAAGGTCAGAATTTGAGTGCGTGTCTACTTGTAATACCACTTCCGAGCTATAACATTATACTCAGGATGGATTGGTTGAGTACGTACCATGCTAGCATAGATTATAGAGGAGGTAGAGTTTTGTTTGGTCTGCCGGGAGAGCCAGAATTCGAGTTTGCTAGAGGAGCTGCGGAGCAGGGAGAAGGCATTATTTATGGAGCTATGGTGGAAGACAAGGAGTTGCCACATCCGTTGATAGCAGAGTTCTTTGATGTGTTTCCTGGGGAATTGCTAGGATTGCCGCCAGATCGAGATGTTAAATTATCTATAGACTTGGTGCCAGGTGTAGAACCAATTTTGCAACATGTCTATAGAGTAAACAACAGCGAGCTGGTCGAGCTGAAGAAGCAGGTGGATGAATTACAGAATAAAGGGTTTATCAGATCGAGTTCTTCACCGTGGGAAGCCCCAGTATTGTTTGTACCGAAGAAGGATGGATCGGTGCGCATGTGCATTGATTACAGAACTTTGAATAATCTCACTATCAAGAATAAGTATCCTTTGCCACGGATTGATGATCTATTTGATCAGTTGAGTGGTGCCAAGGTGTTTTCTAAGATAGATTTGAGATCAGGCTACTATCAGGTGAAGGTGAAGCCGGTAGACATACTGAAGACTGCTTTTAAAACTCGGTATAGTCAGTACGAGTTTATGGTGATGCCGTTTGGTTTGACTAATGCACCAGCGGTATTTATGAACTTGATAAACAAGGTGTTCCATCAGTACCTTGACAAGTTCATGGTGGTGTTCATCGATGACATACTCATATATTCGAAGACACCGGAGGAGCATGAGGAGTATTTGAGGATTGTGTTGGATGTGCTGAGTAAAGAGAAGCTGTATGGGAAGTTATACAAGTGTGAGTTTTTCCTGGACAAGGTGGAGTTCTTGGGGCATGTTGTGACTGGTGATGGTATTTAAGTGGATCCGAAGAAGATCGCAGCAATGGAATCTTGGAAAACCCCGAGTTCGGTAGTAGAGATCAGGAGTTTCTTGGGTTTGGCAGGCTACTACAGGAAGTTTGTGCAAAATTTTTTGAGGATTGCCGAGCCGATGACCAGACTCACCAGGAAAGATATAGAGTTTGTTTGGACGGAGGATTGCCAGGTTACTTTTGAGGAGTTGAAGAAGCGGTTGACGTCTGTTCCTATTTTGACGTTGCCATTAGGGTCTGGAGATTTCACTATTTATAGTGATACATCGGGAAAATATTTGGGTTGTGTTCTTCACCAGAATAGAAAAGTGATTGCCTATGCATCCAGGCAATTGCGTCCTCATGAAAAGAACTATCATACCATAATTTAGAGTTTGCAGCAGTTATCTTTACCCTAAAGTTGTGAAAATATTATTTGTACGGAGAGCGTGTTGAGATCTTCACAGACCACAAAAGCTTGAAGTACGTTTTCACGCAGAAGGAGTTGAACATGAGGCAGAGTCGGTGGTTAGAACTGATGAAGGATTTTGATATATCTTTGCAATACCATCCTGAAAAATCTAATGTAGTTGCCGATGCTTTGAGTAGCTATCTGGTAGCTATATTCTTGACACAAGATCAATATTTGCTGGAGGACTTGGAGAGCTTGGGTATCGAGGTAATAGTTCCTGGTTTGGCTATACAAATATGGAGATTGCAGATACATTCAGATTTGATGGACAGGATCAAGGTAGCACAGTATGAGGATGTATCTCTGAGAAGTATCAGGGCTCAGGTGAGAGCAGAATTGGAGGATGATTTTACCATTGCTGGGGATGGATCCTTGAGGCATGGAGTTAGATTGTGTGTGCCTAGTGGGGAGCTGCGTGAGAAGGTATTTTAGGAAGCATATTAGTCTCAGTATTCCATGCATCTAGGTGCCAACAAGATATATCAGGATATGCGAAAGAGTGTGTGGTGGTATGGCATGAAGAGGGAAGTGGCACAGTTTGTATCCAGATGCTTAGTGTGCCAGCAGGTGAAAGCCGAGAGGAAGAGGCCATGAGGTTTACTTCAGCTATTACCCAAACCAGAGTTGAAGTGGGAGCACATTACTATGGATTTTGTGTCCGGACTTCCACGATCTCCAGGAGGGAAATACGCGATTTGGGTCATCGTTGATAGGTTGACCAAGTCAACCCACTTTTTGCCTTTCAAGGTGGGTTTGTCTACGGAGAAACTGGCAGATATATATGTGAAGCAGATCATTAGGATACATGGAGTTCCTGTCAGCATAGTCTCAGATCAGGATAGTCCTTTCACTTCTTATTTCTGGAGGAGTTTGTAGGAGTGTTTGGGCAATCAGCTCAAGTTTAGTACTGCATATTATCCCCAGACAGATGGGAAGTCAGAGGGGACTATTCAGACTTTTGAGGATATGTTGTGCACTTGTGTACTAGATTTTGGGGGTTCTTGGGAGGACCATCTCCATTTGGTAGAGTTTGCTTACAACAACAACTACCAGGCTAGTATAGAGATGTCACCATTTGAAGCTCTGTACGGTCGGAGGTGTTGTACTCCCTTGTCATGGGACGATGTTCGAGAGAGAGTTTTGCTTGGGCCAGAGATGGTTGTAGATGCAACAGAGAAGGTTCGATTGATCAGAGACAGACTTCGTGTGGCGCATGACAGACAGCGGCATTGGACCGATAGCCACCAGAGACCTTTGAAGTTTGAGGTATAGTTATAAATTTTTGTTTTGTGCTTGTTATTGGTTGTTTGTTATATATTAAGTTCTTAAGGTTGTGTTTTGTTCTAGGTGAGTGGTTTAGTGTTTCTGAGGATTTCTCTGACACGAGGCATGATTCGCTTCGGTGGAGGCGGGAAGCTTAGTCCGCGATTCATCGGACCTTTCACTATTCTAGAGAGGGTCGGTGCAGTTGCTTATAGACTAGACTTGCCACCTACATTGGAGGGAGTGTACAACGTGTTTTATATGTCGCAATTGAGACGGTATGTGGCAGATCCTAGTCATGTATTGGATTACTCGGAGATAGAGGTGGGCCCTACTCTTAGCTATCCAGAACAGCCAGTTGAGATTCTGGATCGGAGAGAGAAGGTGCTGAGGAACCAGACTATTCCTTTTGGTACGCATCGCATGGAGGCATCACTCTCCGGGGGAGTCTACTTGGGAGAGAGAGGATGAAATGCAAGAGCGTTATCCATATTTGTTTGTGCTTTGAGTTATATTCTTTCCTAATTATGTTATGTTCTTTCATAGCTAGTTATGTTCTTTAGTTATGTTCTTTTGCTATGTTCTGTTATTTCTAAGGGTTGTTTTCGTCTTTTGAATTTCGAGGACGAAATTAATTTAAGGAGGGTAGACTTGTCACTACCTCATTTTCTAGGAAAGAGTATTTTAGTAATTTCATATTTAATTAAATATTATGCATGAAAATAATTATTTATTATATTATTTAATTGTTGTTAGATGTTATTTATTTATTTTGGAGTTGTGTTAGTGGACCTAACTAGTTTAGTTTAGACTCATGGACCAATATGTATTAATTGTTAGAATTTAGCCCATTTAGAAAGCCCATTGTTAAGGAGATGGATTAAATTAATTAAACCATTAGCCTAGAAGCTTTCCTCCTTAATTATATTTTCATAAGAGGCCCCAAGGGATATATTGGACAATTTATAGTAGCTTGAGGAAGGGAAAAGGGGGCCGACCTATAAGGCTACCAATAGGTATAATTCAGTTTTCCCCCTTAAATTAGGTTCTAAATCAGAGATTTAACCATCAAAAATCAACCCATATGCATAGGCTACCCATATGATTTGGTTTTGTGTTCATAGGAGGCATATTGTGAAAGTTATGGTACTTTTTGTGTCAATTTTTGGGGAATTCCGAGATTGACATTTGTTGTGTGTCAAATGGTCCTATAGATCAATTTGGCATGTGCTTGTGTGTTTGGGGCTAGTGTCGTATCCCTAATTGGGTACGTGTAGGTCATATCCCAATAATTTGGTGATACGTGTTGATTTGGGAGTTTTTCCTCCGATACGGGACTTTGAGCATGTCACATTTTAATACGGACACGTAGATTTGTATTTGACTCTTCGTATTGTTCATAAATGATATATATGACTTGTTCGTGTCCTTCGGAGTACGTTTGGATGTGTGTTGGACTCGTGTCGTATGCGTATCCTAGATCTAGTGGGATACAGAGTGATACGTTCAAGGAGATGTGCAATTTATTGGTAGATCTATTTCTTTTGTGTTCTTAGTCATGGAGGAGTATAATTATATTATATATATTACCGTTACATATATTTATGCTTTAGATCTATATATAGATATTATATATATATGTTGTATATTTATGTAGTCATTATTTTATATATGTAATGTCTATTAGTTATTGTATATACATATGTGGATGGGGGTGAATATATATATATTTATATTTTGTGTCTTAGATCTATGTACCTATGAATATACTATATGTATATAATTGTTGTAGCTATTCTTTTACATATAGTATATTTATATATATTATAGTATGTATAGATATATACATATATATTAATTAGATATGTATATGTTGTTATATTATGTTTATATAATGTATGTTACCTATTAATGTATACTTTATATATACATATATATATGTGTGTGTTGTTATATGTAGGTACTATGTATGTATAATTACTAGGTAGTTATTATGTATGTATAGATGGTATGGAGAGTATGTATGTATTTTTACATAGTCATAGTTATATATTTAGATTTAGTTATATGGATTATAGTATCTATTTATGTATATATATATATATTATATATATATATGCATTATATATATATAGTATTTAATATATATGAAAATATTTCCTAATATGCTAATAGTATTTATTGTATACTATGTGTATAATAAATAGTATAGTGTGTATGTATATTACGGGTAGTTAGTATAAACAAGTTTGGGGTATTACCTTGAGATACCAAGGTAAGTACCAAGGTAACTGGGGATACCCAAGGTATTGGGTTTGGGTATCAAGATTATGGGTTTATGTTGTGATACCAAGTTGGTTCAAAACCAAGGTACCTATTGGATGTTTATCTTTAAGATTTTATTTAATAATATTATTTTGGCATTTGTCTGTGATATTTTACCTATGGATTTACGTATCCGGAGATACGGTATCCTAGTATTTTAAGATATGGTTTTGTGACCTAGACTTTCGTATTTGAACCAATATTTTTGTGTTAGACTTGTGCAACCTAGAAATAGGTAGTTGACCATAGTTTGACTATAGTTGACCATAGTTGACTTAGAGTTGACCTAGTTTGACTTTTGACTTAGAATTGACTTGTTGACCTAGAAGTTGACTAGTTTAACGTATTTTTTTCGGAACCTTGTATTGATGTTGTATTCCCTATTTAGGTCTTCGAGGCACCGTATCAGACATCTATGAGACTATTCTTTGGACTTCAGGCAAGTACATTCTCTGATATTTTATCATTTATGATATCCTCTATGTTCATTGTATCTAGTATAGATATCCATGTTCTCTTGACACTATGGTTACACGGATTGGTATATCCGGATCTCGTCATGAGATGTTATTCCTTGGTATATGGTGCAAGTATTGTTTTATTGGTTATCTTGTACATGTACAGACAATGATTCTTGGGAAGACTAGCTATCTTCTTAGGGGAATCTCGTGCCATAGCGTACCGTGGTTGGATCTATTATACCAGTCGAGGGTGGGAAGTACTTTAGTATAGATATGTGATCAATACCCCTATTGTATCAAGTACTGTTATTGAATAGTATTAATTATACACCGCACGTATGATTAGTCAGGCCATATATATTGTATCATGTTCCCAAGCCGATCACATGTTAAAGCTAGTACTCACACACTTAGTCATTAGTATTCTTGTTCTTTGGCATATTGTTCATTATTGTATTTATTCCAGTATTTTCTTATTGTATATATCCCATTGTATCTATTATGCATCTTGTATATTCACATCTATTTACTGTTACATAGTTTTTATCATTGATTAGAACTGCTGTTAGAGATGTACTCTGCTCCTTTCCTGACTGGATATATTTTTCCTAGATGACATTGAGGAGTGTACCCTACACATTATGGACCCCAGGATATTGTGGGTTTAGAGTCAGAGACCCTGGCTCAGGAGGGACTTATCACGACTGAGATAGATGACCCGGGATTAGTACCTTCTTAGTACTTCTTGTACTGGATTTGTCTCCAACTGATTTTGTTATCATTCTTTCAGACTCATTGATGTATTATTTTAGACTCATGAGTTGTATTATGACTATTCTATTCTTTATTTGATTCGTGCTCGTTTCTATCATTAGATCTATGATCGAGTATATTGTTATTATTGGTGGTTCATTATATTGTTAGATAGATTACCCAGACATCGTTCTACCGCCGATTCTGCGGTATAGGCTGGGTGTTATTTCTGACTTGCATCCTTATATCGGGTGCGGGTCATGACAACAAGGGCTAAAAAGTCCCTATAACTTCGATACCTTATCATAATTAGCCTACACTCTGGCAAAATTATCGTTATTTGAGCTTTTACGGCTCTCTAAGACACTCGGGCTGCCCTGAGTGAGGCACTGAAGAATGCCGATATCTACCTAGTGCAAATAAAGCCACCAACCAAAGATCCTACTGTTTGTCCACACTGCAACAATGCCATGGATGTGATACCCAACATCACCTTCTCGCAACAGGATATGTTGCTAAAATCCAACAGGCACGATCGGCCCCTATACTACATAGGATATATTGGCGAGGTCAAGGTGGACCAAATGCATATTGACCCAGGATCATCGATCAACATTATCCTAAGATGTTTTCTTCAGACCCTGGGGATCCTGATGCATCATTTGGCGGCCACTAATACCGCCATTAGTGGCTTCAACAAGGAAAGGAGCTACCCTCTGGGCAAAATTTACCTAAAATGCCAGATCGATGACTTAAAAACAGAAGTTATCTGCTACGTCATAGACGTAGATACGTCCTACAATATCTTGTTGGGGCATCCATAGATACATAAACACAGGATCGTGCCATCCACCCTCCATCAGTGCCAAAAATATGAAGATGAATACAGTTTTGTCAAAATAGAGTTTGTTGACGTCGATCCGTTTAAGGGTATCAAGATTTACTACTTCGAGTCAATCCTCTACAAGAAAGCCCTTCAAGATGAAGGCAGTAATGACGTCGACGATGAGGCCGAGGCCACAACAACGCCCGAGGAGCCTAAGAGAATTCACCTCAAGGATCGCACTCCCGATGCGGTCGCACCCCTCATCGTCAAATCACGCAGGAAGGCACCTGAACCTCCGGTACCTTCAACGTCATTAGAACCAATGGTCGTTCACCTTCGTAGGCCAAATCGACCACTAAAAGAAGATTATTTTCTGTCTACGCCTTCCGAACCTATGGTCATTCGCCTTGACAGGCTGAGTCAACCACCAAAGGAAGACCCGACCATGGTCGCAGCTTTCGGACCTTTGGTGGTAAAATTATATAGAAAGCCTTCGCTTATTCTGGGGGTAGCCAAGGAAAATGATGATCTAGAGGAGTATATATCTGCTAATGTCAACATCTATCACTACCACATTTTCTAGGAGAGGGTATTTTGGTCATTTTATAATTAATTAAATATTGTGCATGATGAATAATTATTTATTGTGTTATTAATTATTATTAGATGTTAGTTTATTATTTTGGACTTGTGTTAGTGGACCTAAATAGTTTAGATTAGATCCATGGACCAACATTTATAATTAGTTAGAATTGAGCCCAATTAGAAGCCCATTCATTAGGAGGATGATTAATTTAATTAAACTCATTAGACTAGAACCTTCCTTCCTTAATTATACCTTCATGAGAGGCCCCAAGGGGTATTTTAGACTTTGTATAGAAACTTGGATAGGGGTTTATATGGTCGGCCATATAAAGAGAGGGGGAGAATTTCTCTCTCCTCTTTTTATTTCAAATATAGATCTAGAATTTTCCTCAACCAACTTCCTTCATTCACACATTAATTCTCTTCATTCCTACATCAATTTTCTACAAAATTTCTTCCTAATTCCTTCCTAAATCACCATTAGAGGCTAGTAGAGCAAGGATCTAGAAGGAGGAAGTAAGGATCTACAAAGAGGAGCAAGGATCTACAAGTGTGAGGCTCATTTCATCAAATTTGGAGGTTGCATTGGAAATCCATTTTCCAATAGGTATAATTCAATTTTTCTCCTTTAATTAGGTTCTAAGTCTGTGTTTTAATCATTAAGAACTATCCTACATAATGAGGCTACCCATAGGAATTGTAATTAGGTTCATAGGAGGCCTATAGAGGAAGTTATGGTATATTTTGTATCATTTTTGGAGAAATTCCAAAATTGACACATGTTGTGTTTGTCAATTGGTCAATTTGACCAAATTGATATGTGTTTGATTATTTGTGGCTAGTGTCGTGTCCACAATTAGATATGTGTAGGCTGTATCCCATCAATTTGGAGATACGGGTTAATTTGGGGGGGTTTTCTTCGACACGAGGCTTTGTGCATGTCATATTTTGACATGGACACGTAGTAGTATAATTGACTTTTCGTATTGTTCATAAATAGTATTTTAGACTTGCTCGTGTCCTTCGGGGTACGTTTGGTTGTGTGGTGGACTTGTGTCGCAAGCGTATCATAGATCTAGTGTGTTACGGGTGCGATGCACTCCACGTGTTGATTGATTTCATTTCTAGATCCAATTTTCATTGTTCGTAGCTATTGGTAATATATGTATACATATGTATATAGATATAGTGTTATGTATATGTATAAGTGTATGTAATTATATTATATCATATAGTTATGTATATATATAGCTATGTGATTGTGTGTTTATATATATATATATTTATATTTATGTATATCTATATTATATGATATACATAAGTATATGTAACTATATACATATATATATATATATATATATATATATATATATATATATATATATATATATATATATATATATATATATATATATGTTTATAGAAGTATTTATAGATGCTTTTAGGGGTGTGTGTGTGTGTGTGTGTGTAGTATGTTCGGGGGGAGGAGTCGGGTTCTGTAGTGTACCTACAGTGAGTAGTGCAGCATAATAGAGGAGAGCAGCAGCATATGTTGCATCAGTGTGTGAAGAATACAACAATTAGCAGGGAGCAACTGAAGTAGAACAGCAGCAGCAGCAGCTCGAGGAGGCAGTGAGCAACGCAGCAATAAACAAGTGCAGCAGCTAGCTGCACGTCACAGTGGATGCAGTGTGCATCAGTGCACAACTGAAGTACAGTTTGCCCAGCAAGCCATGCATCACCCTGGAGAAGAACAGCAGCTTTCAGCATTGTGAAGTGCAATCAACACAGTAACAACAAGGTATTCAGTATATATCAGCTAGGTAACTATTAGTTTAGTTAGTTTTATTAGTAGATAGTTGGTTAGCTAGTTAATTAGTTATCAAGTTAGTAGTATCTAGTTTAGTTTGTATCTATTTATATATATATCTTATGTGTATCTCTAAGTTATATATATATATATATATATATATATATATATATATATATATATATATATATATATATATATATATATATATATATATATATGTATGTTTATATATGTATTAGTTTGTATTCATAGTTAGTATAGCATGGTAGTTAGTATTTAATATTCATATTAGTATATACTAGTAGTTGGTATTAATATATTTTAGAAGTTATATAGATTGATATATATGTATTAGTATATAGTTAGTGTTGGGTAGTTAACTATATGCTAGAGTGACATTACCTTGAGATACCAAGGTAAATGTCAAGGTATCGGGTTGATACTCAAGGTATTTGAGTTGGGTATCGAGATGGGTGTGTAGTGGTGCAATACCGCATTGGTTCAAAGCCAAGGTATCCACTAGGCATTTGTAATTAGGATTAGTATATTTAATATTGATTGAATATGCATATATAATATTTTTATATCTAATTAGTTGTATATCCTGAGATACGGTATCTTAGTGATTTCATAGTATCTTAGATTATCTAGTGTTGCCTAGTTTCATAGTGTATGGACCCAATATCCTAGAATTAGACTCATGCAACCTAGACATAGGTACTTTAACCAAATTTTACCGGTTTGACTTAGAGTTGACCTAGTTGAATGTTTTGACTTAGAAATGACTCTCTGACCTAGATGTTGACTAGTTTAACTCATTTTTATTCCGAAACCTTGTATTGATATTATATTCCCTATCTAGGTCCTCGAGGTACCGTACAGGACATCTGTGATACTGTTCACCAGACTTCTGATGAGTATATTCTCTGATAGTTTATCATTTATGATATTCTCTTGTATCTAGTGTAGATATCCTTAATTTATTGACATAATGGTTACACGGATTAGTATATCCGAATCTTGTCATGAGATATTATTCCTTGGTATATATGGTGTATCTTATGCAAGCCTTGTTCCTTGTTCTTCTTGTACATGTACAAATATTGATTCTCGGGGAGACTTGCTACCTTCCTAGAGAATTTTGTGTCATAATGTACCATGGTTGGATCCACTATACCAGTCGGGGGCGAGGAGTATGTAGTATAGATATGTGATCATACCCTCCTTGTATCAAGTCTTGTTCATTGAATAGTGTTAATCATATAACGCACGTATGATTAGCCAGGTCATTAATCTTGTATCAAGTTCCCAAGCTGATTACATGTTAAAGCTGGTACTTACTCACTTAGTCATTAGTATTCTTGTTTATTGCTATATTGTTTATTCTTGTATTTATTTCCAGTGTTTTCTTTGTATCTATTATTGCATCTTGTATATTTATATCTATTTGTTATTACATAGTTTATATTATTGATTAGAACTGCTGTTAGAGATGTACTCTGCTCCTTTCCTGACTGGACATATTTTTTCCAAATGACACTAAGGAGTGGTACCCCACTTATTACGGGCCTCAGGATGTTATGGGCTTAGAGCCAGAGACCTTGGTTCAGGAGGGTCTCATCTCGACTGAGACAGATGACCCGGGACTCATAGTTTCATAGATAGACTCTTTGTACTGGATTTGTCTCCAATATTGTTGTTTAGTATTTCTCGGACTCATATGATGTTACTATTATCTCATGAGTTGTATTCGTGACTATTCTATTCTTTTATCATTTTCGTGCTTATTTTCATCTTAGATCTGTGATTGAGTATATTTATATTGTTGGTAGCATATTATATTATTAGATAAATTACCCAAATAGCGTTCTACCGTCGATGCTGCGGCATAGGCTGGGCGTTGTTCTCGACTTGCATTCCTACACTGGGTGCGGGTCGTGACACATTTTACTGGTGGCCCATGGAGGTCTTCGAGATCGCAATTAGTATAATTCGTAGTGGTACTCTGAATTGAGTGCTATTACGAGCCTATTTTAGGATATAGGACATAGGCTATAGGCTAAGAATACTCAATCACATCTAGGAAAACTCTTTTGATTCATTCAACTATCTTTCTTGATATTGATATTTGATCTTTAATTGTCCTTCTTTGAGTGTCTTACATCATGTACCAAATTTATCCTTTCTTCTGCTTTATCTCAGGGGAGAGCAGCTTCTGAGAGGTCTGCGACTTCCCGAGGGCCTGCACCAGTCACTTCTCCAGTGATTGGCGTGTCAGCTGCGTTCGAGGGTCCACCTCCTACTCAGAGGACTATTCCTTCTGTATCTGAGGGACTTCCATTTCCATCTTCTGTGTCGACAGATACGACACAGATGTTCACACTATTTTGCAAGATATTGGAGGCACAGATGACTCAGTCTGAGGCACACTAGAGACAGATCAACGTCTTATGGCAGGGCATCGAGATTGCTCATCAGCTTGCTCGTGTCGTAGTAGAGAGAGGAGTTCCGGTCCAGCAGCAGGTTGTGCCTCAGGTTGCTCAGCTTTGGCCAGGCAATATTCAGGACTTCAAGAAGCTGGAGCCTAGGGTCTTCAAGGGGATGGAGGGCATCGTCTATGCTGATGATTGGCTCGAGGACATTGAGCATCTCATGAGGGTGTCCCGTCTTTCTGAGGATCTGAAGGTTGAGGCGGTAGGACTTCATCTGTTCGACGTCGCCCGCACTTGGTTCAAGAATGAGCCAATTCTTGCTAACGCAGGACAGTCTTGGGAGTTGTTCAAGGACCCCTTTAAGAAAAAGTTCTTGGCTCGGGCAGATGTGTTAGACTTGGGGAGGCAGTTTGAGGGTCTCATTCAGGGGAGCATGTCTGTGGAGGAATACGCCGTAGAGTTCAGCAGATTGAGTCAATTTACGGAGTATTTGGTGAAAGAGCCGGAGGTTCGAGCTATTCATTTTTGCGAGGGTCTAAACTAGGAAGTGAAGATCCTCATTCCATCTTTTTAAGAGACCTACTCGGAGATACTTGCGGAGGCACGCAAGATTAAGCGGGAGATGGGTTTGAAGCCCAAAAGAGATAGTGATTCTTTTCTGGGGGCAAATAACAACACAGTGACTGCCAAGCTTCCTCATTTCCAGTCCAGGCCTTTTCAGCAGCCGCAGCAGCACCAGACTCCAGCTAGGGCACCAGTTCAACAGAAACCACAGCAGCATAGACAGTTACAACAAGCTTTCTGCCACTACTGCAAGAAGTCCAGCCATATCTGGGAAGTTTGTAGGAGGAGGCTTGGAGTTTGTTTGTATTATGGTACCAAAGGGTATCAGCTGAGGGAGTGTCCTTCCAATCCTCGTTGTACTGTTCAGGGAGCAGCTCCATCTCTGAGGACACATGTGAGGCCACCTATAATACAGCCGAGGAGACTGCCGCTTCCGACCCAGCAGCAGCGTTATGCCTGACACCAACACCAGGGAGGTGCACGTCAGGGATGAGTGTTCGCTATGACAGTCGACGAGGTCGAGCCTACCTGAGATGTCATCGCAGGTTCTGTTCTTCTTGATTCCATTCCAGCTTTAGCTTTATTTGGTAGTGGTGCTTCCCATAGTTTTGTATCTAATTTTTTTTTTTGCTCTGAAGCATGGTTTGGTAGCTGAGTCTTTGCTTAGGACTTGCAAGATCATGACCGGGGGAGGCATTGTCTTGGTTAATGATATTTGTAAGGATTGGACAGTTACTCTGGGAGGCCGGGAGCTCAGTACTTGTCTACTTGTAATGCCACTTATGAGTTACGATATTGTACTCGGGATAGATTGGTTGAGTACGCACCATGCTAGTATAGATTATAGAGGAGGTAGAATTTTGTTTAGTCTGCCAGGAGAGCCAGAGTTTGAGTTTGCTAGAGGAGCTGCGAAGTAGGGGAAAGGTATTATATGTGGAGATATGGTGGAAGACAAGAAGTTGCCGCATCCGTTGACAGTAGAGTTCTTGGATGCATTTTCTGAGGAATTGCCAGGATTGCCGCCAGATCAAGATGTTAAATTATCTATAAACTTGGTGCCAGGTGCATAACTAATTTTACAGCATGTCTATAGAGTAAACAACAGTGAGCTGATCGAGCTGAAGAAGCAGGTGGACAATTTACAGGATAAAGGATTTATCAGATCGAGTTCTTCACCTTGAGGAGCCCCGGTATTATTTCTACCAAAGAAGGATGGATCGGTGCGCGTGTGCATTGATTACAGGGCATTGAATAATCTCACTATCAAGAATAAATACCCTTTGCCACAGATTGATGACTTATTCAATTAGTTGAGTGGTGCCAAGGTATTTTCTAAGATAGACTTGAGATCAGGCTACCACCAGGTGAAAGTGAAGCCAGAGAACATACCGAAGACTGCTTAGGACTCGGTATGGTCAGTATGAGTTTATGGTGATGTCGTTTGGGTTGACTATTGCCCTGACAGTATTTATGAATTTGATGAACAAGGTGTTCCACCAGTACCTAGATAAGTTTATGGCGGTGTTCATCGATGACATACTCATATACTCCCAGACACCGTAGGAGCACGATGAGCATTTGCAGATTATGTTGGATGTGCTGAGAAAAGAGAATCTATATGGTAAGTTGTCTAAGTGTGAGTTCTTCCTAGACAAGGTGGAGTTCTTGGGATATGTTATGACTGATGATGGAATTTCAGTGGATCCAAAGAATATCGCAACAGTGGAGTCTTGGAAGACCCCGAGTTTAGTAGCAAAGATCAGGAGTTTTTTGGGATTGGCAGGCTACTACAGGAAGTTTGTGCAAAATTTTTTAAGGATTGCTGAGCTGATGACCAGACTCACCAGGAAGGATGTAGAGTTTGTTTGGACAAAGGGTGCCAGGTTGCTTTTGAGGAATTGAAGATGAGGTTGACGTCTGCTCCTATTTTGACATTGCCATCAGGGTCTGGAGGTTTCACTATTTATAGTGATGCATCAGAGAAATATTTGGGTTATGTTCTTCAGCAGAATGGGAAAGTAATTTCCTATGCATCCAGACAATTGCGTCCTCATGAGAAGAACTATCCTACCCATGATTTAGAGTTGGCAGCAGTCATCTTTGCCTTGAAGTTATAAAAATATTATTTGTACGGAGAGCGTGTGAAGATCTTCATAGACCACAAGAGCTTGAAGTACATTTTCACGCAGAAGAAGTTGAACATGAGGCAACATCGGTGGTTAGAACTGATGAATGATTTTGACATATCTTTGCAGTATCATCTTGGAAAAGCTAATGTAGTTGTCGATGCCTTGAGCAGGTATCTGGTAGCTATGTTCTTGACGTAGGATCGATATTTGTTGGAGGACTTGGAGATTTTGGGCATTGAAGTGATAGTTCTCATTTTGGCAATACAGATATGGGGATTGCAGATACACTCAGAGTTGATGGAAAGGATCAATGCAGCCCAGTATAAGGATGTATCTCTGAGGAGCATCAGAGCTCAGTTGAGAGCAGGATTGGAGGATAATTTCACTATTGATGAGGATGGATCTTTGCGGCATGGTGTTAGATTGTGTGTGCCTAGTAGGGAGCTGTGTGAGAAGGTATTACAGAAAGCATATCGCTCTTAGTATTCTATACATCCAGGTGCCAACAAGATATATCGGGATATGAGAGAGAGTGTGTGGTGGTATGGCATGAAGAGGGAAGTGGCACAGTTTGTATCCAGATGCTTAATGTGCTAGCAGGTGAAAGTCGAGAGGCAGAGGCCAGGTGGTTTATTTCAGCCATTATCAATTCCAGAGTGGAAGTGGGAGGACATTACTATAGATTTTGTGTCCGGACTTCCTCGATCTCCAGGAAGGAAAGATGCGATTTGGGTCATCGTTGACAGGTTGACCAAGTCGGCCCACTTTTTGCCTTTCAAGGTGGATTTGTCTACGGAGAAGCTGGCAGAGATGTATGTGAGACATATCATCAGGATACATAGAGTTTCCATCAGTATAGTCTCGGATCGGGATAGTTATTTTACTTCTCATTTCTGGAGGACTTTGTAGGCGAGTTTGGGCACCCAGCTCAAGTTCAGTACTGTATATCACCCCCAAACAGATGGGCAGTCAGAGAGGACTATTCAGACACTTGAGGATATATTGCACACTTGTGTACTAGATTTTGGGGGATCTTGGAAGGACCATCTCCATTTGGTAGAGTTTGCTTACAACAACAGCTACCAGACTAGTATAGAGATGTCACCATTTGATGCTATGTACGGCAGAGATGTCATACTCCCTTGTCATGGGAAGATATTGGAGAGAGTTTTGCTAGGGCCAGAGATGGTTATGGATGCAGCGGAGAAGGTTAAACTGATCAGAGACAGGCTTTGAGTGGCTTAGGACAGACAACGATATTGGACCGATAGCCACCGGAGACCTTTGGAGTTTGAGGTATAGTTTTAGATTTTTGTTTTGTGCTTGATATTGGTTTTTTGTTATAGATTAAGTTCTTAAGGTTGTATTTTGTTCTAGGTTGGTGGTTTGGTGTTTTTGAGGATTTTTCGACACGAGACATGATTCACTACGGTAGAGGTAGAAATCTTAGTCCGTGATTCATCGAACCTTTTACTATTCTAGAGAAGGTCGGTGTAGTTGCTTATAGACTAGACTTGCCACCTGTATTAGAGGGCGTGCATAACGTATTTCACGTGTCGCAGTTCGTATTCACGTATTGGATCACTAAGAGATAGAGGTGGGCCCTACTCTTAGCTATCCAGAGCAGCCAGTTGAGATTCTGGATCGGAGAGAGAAGGTGCTGAGAAACCAGACTATTCTATTGGTACACATCGCATGGGGGCATCACTCTCCGGGGGAGTCTACCTGGGAGAGAGAGGATGAAATGCGAGAGCGTTAACCATATTTGTTTGTGCCTTGAGGTATGTTCTTTTCCAGTTATGGTATGTTCTTTTCTGTTTTGTTCTGTTATTTTCTAGTGGTAGTTTTCGTCTTTGAATTTTGAGGACAAAATTATTTTAAGGGGGTAGATTTGTGACTACCATATTTTCTAGGAGAGGGTATTTTGGTCATTTTATAATTAATTAAATAATGTAAATGATTATTGTACTATTAATTATTGATAGATGTTAGTTTATTATTTTGGACTTGTGTTAGTAGACCTAACTAGTTTAGATTAGATCCATGAACCAATATTTGCAATTAGTTAGAATTGAGCCGAATTAGAAGCCCATTCATTAGGAGGATGATTAATTTAATTAAACACATTAGATTAGAACCTTCCCTCCTTAATTATTCCTTCATGAGAGGCCCAAAGGGAAAATAATATTTTAGACTTTATTTAGAAACTTGGAGAGGGGGTTATGTGGCCGGCCATATAAAGAGAGGGAGGAAATTTCTCTCTCCTATTTTTATTTCAAATCTAGATCTAGAATTTTTTTCAACCAAATTTCTCATTTCCACATCAATTATGTACCAAATTTCTTCACAATTCCTTCCTAAATCACCATTGGAGACTAGTAGAGAAAGGATCTAGAAGAAGGAAGCAAGGATCTACAAGTTGAAGGCTCATTTTATCAAATTTGGAGGTTGTATTGGAAATCCATATCCCAATAGGTACAATTCAATTTTTAACCTTTAATTAGGTTCTAAATTTATATTTTAATCATTAGAAATCACTCCATATGATGAGGCTACCCGTAGGAATTGGAATTAGGTTCATAGGAGGCCTATGGAGGAAGTTATTATGTGTTTTGTGTCAATTTTGGAGAAATTCCGTGATTGACACATGTTGTGTTTATCAATTGGTCAATTAGATCAAATTAACATATGTTTAATTATTTGTGGCTAGTGCCGTATCCACAATTGGATACGTGTAGGCTGTATCCCATCAATTTGGAGATACGGGTTAATTTGGGGATTTTTCCTCCGACATGGGGCTTGTACATGTCATATTTTGACACGTATAAGTAGTAGTGTAATTGACTCTTCGTATTGTTCATAAATAGTATTTTAGACTTGCTCGTGTCCTTCAGGATATGTTTGGTTGTGTGGTTGACTTGTGTCGCAAGCGTATCATAGATCTAGTGCGATACGAGTGCGATACACTCCACGTGTTGATTGATTTCATTTCTAGATCCAATTTTCATTGTTCGTAGCTATTGGTAATATATGTATACATATGTATATAGATATAGTGTTATGTATATGTATAAGTGTATGTAATTATATTATATCATATAGTTATGTATATAGATATGTGGTTGTGTTTATATATATATATATATATATATATATATATATATTATATTGATATTTATGTGTATCTATATTATATGGTAAACATAAGTATATGTAACTAATTATATATGTAGCTATGTATGTATAGTTATGGATATATATATATACTTATACAAATAAGTGTTAAGTGTACATGTATGTATATATATATAGATGTATATATATATGTTTATAGAAGTATTTATATATGCTTGTAGGGGGGTGTGTGTGTGTGTGTGTGTGTAGTATGTTCAGTAGGGAGGAGTCGGGTTCTGTAGTATACCTACAGTGAGTAGTGCAACATAATAGAGGAGAGCAGCAGCATATGTTGCATCAGTGTGAGAAGCATACAATAAATAGCAGGGAGCAACTGAAGTAGAACAGCAACAACAGTTCAAGAAGGCAATGAGCAACGCAACAATCAACAAGTGCAGCAGCTAGCTGCACGTCACAGTGGATGCAGTGTGCATCAGTGCACAGCTGAAGTGCAGTTTGTACAGTAAGCCAGGCATCACCCTGCAGAAGAACAGCAGCTTTCAGCATTGTGTAGTGCAATCAGCACAGTAACAACAAGGTATTCAGTATGTATCAGCTAGGTAACTATTAGTTTAGTTAGTTTTATTAGTAAATAGTTGGTTAGCTAGTTAATTAGTTATCAAGTTAGTAGTATCTAGTTTAGTTAGTATCTATTTATATATATCTCTTATGTGTATCTCTAAGTTATATATATATATATATATATATATGTATTAGTTTGTATTGATAGTTAGTATAGCATGGTAGTTAGTATTTAATATTCATATTAGTAAATACTAGTAGTTGGTATTAGTATATATTAGAAGTTATATTAGATTGATATATATGTATTAGTATATAGTTAGTGTTGGGTAGTTAACTATATGCTAGAGTGACATTACCTTGAGATACCAAGGTAAATGTCAAGGTATCGTGTTGATACTCAAGGTATTTAAGTTGGGTATCAAGATGGGTGTGTAGTTGTGCGATACTGCATTGTTCAAAAATAAGGTATCCACTAGGCATTTGTAATTAGGTTTAGTGCATTTAATATTATTGAATATACATATATGATATTTATATATCTAATTAGTTGCGTATCCTGAGATACGGTATCTTAGTGAATCTTAGATTAACTAGTGTGGCTTAGTTTCATAATGTATGGACCCAATAGCCTAGAATTAGACTCATACAACCTAGAAATAGGTAGTTTGACCAAGTTTGACTGGTTTAACTTAGAGTTGACCTAGTTGACTGTTTTGACTTAGAAATGACTCTTTGACCTAGATGTTGACTACTTTAACTGATTTTTTATTCTGAGACCTTGTATTGATGTTATATTCCCTCTCTAGGTCTTTGATTTACCGTACCGGACATCTGTTATACAGTTCACCGGACTTCAGGCGAGTACATTCTCTGATAGTTTCTCATTTATGATGTCCTCTATGTCTCTTGTATTTAGTATAGATATCCTTGATTTTTTGACACGATAGTTATACGGATTGGTATATCCGGATCTCATTATGAGATGTTAATCCTTGGTATATATGGTGTATCTTGTGCAAGTCTTGTTTCTTGTTCTTCTTGTACATGTACAGACACTGATTCTTGGGGAGACTTGCTAACTTCCTAGAGAATCCCGTGCCATGACATACCATGGTTGGATCTACTATACCAGTCGGGAGCAAGGAGTACGTAGTATGGATATGTGATCATACCCTCATTGTATCATGTCTTGTTCATTGAATTGTGTTGATCATACACCCACGTATGATTAGCCAGGCCATTAATCTTGTATCAAGTTCCCAAGCTGATCACATGTTAAAGCTGGTACTTACTCACTTAGTCTTTAGTATTCTTGTTCATTGCTGTAGAAGCATAAAAAATATGCTGGATAGCTCTACGCAGCATGTTGATACAGGGTAGCGTAAACAGATAACCTCAGAGCCATCAACGTGCAAACAAAACTTTTCTGTTGAGCACAGCGTAAAATATAGGCTCAAGGACCATCCGCGTAATGCAGTATGTCCAGGCTGCTTCAGCGTAAAAAGGGTACTACATCGCCTTTATGGCATAAAACTCATCCGCTCTTAATGTAGCATTGAAGTATACGAGGGACGCTTCGTATTCCCCGATATGAACCTGACAAGTCGTGCAGTGAACCTGACAAATCGTGCAATGAACCTGACGTCTGTCTCCTTACAAAGAGTACTCCACGACTACCCAGGCGACGGCTATAATGATGGCGCGACACTGCAACCCAGGCTGTCATTTACTGCCCTTTCCTTGGCGTAAACCGCTTTTACGCATACAAAGGAATACGCCACCTAGTTTTACACAGGCAGATGTGAGCTGCTTACGCTCCGCGGAAGACAAACAGTCTGCCACATCAAAAGCTGCTCTTCGTACTGGGCTCGAGGCACGTCTCAGCATTTAATGCACAGAGCGATGACAGGTTCTCGAGGCACGTCTCTGCAGTTAATGCGCATAATACTGACAGATGCCCGAGGCACGTCTCTGTATTTAATGCGCAGAAGGGTGGAAGACCTTTAAAACACGCCTCTGTATTTAATGTGCGGGATAATGGCGGATCTCTGCATTTAATGTAGGAGATTTGATTAAATGTCACCGAACCATCGTCTAGTGACATTCCCTTTGCGTAAACTGCTTTTACGCATACAAGGGATACGCTGCCCAGTTTTACACAGGCAGACGTGAGCTTCTTACGCTCTGCAGAAGAAAAATAGCCTGCCACGTCAGCAGTTACTCTTCGTACAGGATTCGAGGCGCCTATCTGCATTTAATGCACAGAATGATGGCAAATCTTCAAGACACGCCTCTGCAGTTAATGCATAGGATGGGGGCAGATATCTGCATTTAATGCAAAAGATTTGATTATATCTCCAAAAGCTGTAATCTCGGCTAAAACGTCCACATCATCTCGGCTTCTACGCCCACTCGGCTTCTACGCCCACTCGGCCTCTACGCCCACTCAGCCTATATGACCACTCGGCTCCTACTCCTACTCGGCTTCTACGCCTATCCGGCTTCTATGCCTACTCGGATTCTACGCCTATCCGGCTTCTATGCCTACTTGGCTTCTACGCTATGGTGACAGTTATTGGCTTCTACGCCAACCTCTTCTACACAAAGGATAACTACCTACGTGGCTTCTACGCCGTGATCTTCGCAGCAGTTATACGCGTTGTCCCTTAGTTGGACACGCGTCACATGCTCACTCAAAAGATCATCTATACGCAGGCAATGGTTATTGTAACCGTCGTATAAAAGGGTACTGTACTTTCCACTACTCGGTTTCTACACCGACTGAGTGGTCACTGTCACTAAAACTCTATAAAAAGAGACCTCTATCAACAGAGGACAAGGTCAAAAAAATTGAAGGTCGAACGATCGAAAATTGGTCAAGGAATCCAGTATCAGATCCAATGTCGACAATTGGGAGGAAAGAAGGAGGAGAGAAAACGGTCGAGAGAGAGAGAAGAATCCAGAGCTCAGGCAAAGAGAAGGGATCGACGACTTTGGCATCGGGCATCCACCCTCTTTAGCAACCTTTGAAGCTGCTTTCTGTCTTCCACGACACTTCTTCACCATCGTGTGGTCCAAGGGACAAAGTGATCGACTGCAGATCAGACTCCTATAGCATTATTTACCCAGATTAAATAAATTGTACTCGACATCCTCGTATAGGATTAAATTATACAATCTTGTTTGTAAACACCGAAGAAGGGCGGGTTTTCGTATAAGACCTCGTTTCCACACATTTCATCTTCCGTGTATTTTTATCAAACAGCAAGATGGCGACTCTGCTGGGGACATCTTTCTCTTCTGACGAGGAAGCAATTGCTCAATACGATATGGTATCCGTGAAGAAGACACTGGTCGTCCAATTCGACTAGTCTGCCTACGAAGACATGCTTCGAACAGGGGGTAGCTCTCACTCTCTCTCTGTCCAAGACAACAGGAAGCTGCGTAAGGTCTGGATGCCCAGGACATCCCCTACCGTTCCTGTCGACTCTCCGACCTCTCCGATTTCTCTGACCAACGAGGTTGTAGCATTGCTCTCCCGTCCCTGGCGGAACAGACAAAACTTCGGACAATGCCTCAGCGCTAGTCCAGAAGCCTACACCGCGCTCTGCGCGTAGAAACCAGTCTCCCGTTCCTGGCAGAATAGACAAAATTTTTGACAATGCCTTACCGCCAAATCAGAAGTTCCAAACGCGCTCCGCGCATAAAAATGCATCTGTCTTCCACGGAAAAGCAGATGATCCCTGCAATCTACGCAAGGGAAAGCAAGCGGCGGACTACTCAACCTCTCGGCCTTTACGCCAGCAAGGGAACAATCTTCCCGCCCTCCGGATTACACGAGGAGCTAACGGCCGACTGAGGACATCCTCAGCTTTACGCCAACCAGAGCAGAGCTCCGAATTACGCCAGGAGAAGTCCCTCAGCGTAAAAAAGGCTCAATTGGCAGAAAGACACCCTCATCGGGGATTATCCGCCACCTAGATGGCCAACCTGTTGTATACAGGAGGCACAGGGAAAACTATGGTTCCCAACATTCGCACGCCCACTGATGTGAACAGAAGGAACAAGCTATCTTCTTCTTCTGTAAATCCTCCTGACCTGCGTGGGTACCTAATCCAGAAACGCAAGGATAGGGGAACTTCCAGCATGTCTATAATGCCTCCTAACGAGCACTATTGTAATAGTCATAGGATTGTAATTAATTATTGCTGTTCTAAAGCAAAACGGTCGGTTTTTGACCAGTTGAGCTACTCTCCGTCTTTCCAGGAAGAAGAGCCCACACATGCATCGGTGAAAATGGCTTCACACATACCTAGAGGAAGATCGGGCTCAAGACGTCATCTCTCTAGAGCTCCGAGCCGAAGGAGATTCAACGAGCTCCTTAGGAACACTGAAGCTGGGGTGTTCTGAAACACTCGTTCGAGGTCGCGACAACCGACTTCGTACTCTTCTGACTCCGAAGCTGGGGGTCGCCAGTCTCCCGAATCAGATACTGAAAGTGTAGAGTCAACGTCGATAGAGACCTATACTAATCCTTCAATGACACCCAGGGAGATGGGAGTTTATGCCATTGGAGATGAACACGAGGAAGCTTCTCTATCGGGGAGCGCAGAGCAGCCATTACTGTATTAGAGACATCTCTGAAAGAAATACAATCCATGATGGAGAACATGCACCAGATGATGCTGACTCAACACACAGCTGCTATGGCTCAAGCGTCAGTCCCTCCAACTCAGATACGTGTGGGGGTGGACTTACCACCATCTAACGCAATCCAAGAGCCTGCTCTAGATTAGGAGTCAGCAGTTCCTCCGCTTCCTCACTCGAAGAATGTATTACCTCCCGTCGGAGTCGTGATGCAATCGATTCCTCATCACTCCGTGGTCCCGCTACCGGCTGAAGATCCGATGCAGAAAGTACGGGAGTTAAAAGCCCAATTTGATGTCCTGAAGCACAAAGATCAGCTCAAGAAATTGGGAATCAACCAACCTTATCCAGCTATCTGGGAAGAGGTCCCTTTTCCTCCTAGATACATACTACAGACTATGGCTTTTTTCGAGGGAAAAATATCACCGAGTCAGTACATGAACTACTTCAGTATGATGACGGTGTTATTACAAGGGAACGACGCCCTCCTCACTCGGGCGTTCAAAGGCTGTCTCTCTGGGGTAGCTTATCAGTGGTACCGAAGTCTGGCGGACAACTGCATTACTTCTTTTGAAGACTTCAAGGCTTTATTCTTTACGCGATTCTACGAGGGAGGGATGGACATGTCTATGTCCTCTCTCATCGAAGTCAAGCAGAAGGAAAAAGAGAATGTTCGCACTTTCATCGAACGTTTTTGTCAAGCCACTTTGCAAATACCTCCAGGAGTTCCAGACTCGGCATTGGTGGACATCTGCAGGAAGAACCTTCTTCCCGTGATCTTGGTGTTCACAGGACCATATCAGTTCCATGATTGGCCCTCGTTCATCATCTCAGCGGTAGCCGCGGAGGACAACAGTCAGAAGGTGCGCGATAATGGCATTATGATCTCGACCTCTGATAAAGGCAAGAGGTCATCCTCCAACATCGACCATCCTCGTGGTACCAAAGGTAAAGAAGATTTGGCGATCAACACGTCCAGGCAAAAGACTGCGGCTACCACGCAGACGAAACCCGGGACTTCCAGGCCCGTTGAAGTGTACTCTTTCGACGACGACGATATTCCGAGCATATTCAAATGTCTCGTCAAAAGCGGCAAGATTACCCTTCCTGAGGTGAGACGGCCCAATGAGGCCGGCAGTACCTACAACCCCAAGTACTGCATCTTCTATAGGTACATACACCACCCCATAAAGGCGTGTTATATACTGAAAAGAAAGATCCAGGAGCTGATCGATGCTAAGGCCATCACTCTGCGCAACAGCGAGAAGACGGTCACAGCCAACATGATCTCTCTGCAATTTGGCAATCTGCCTCCCCAAGAAGTCCCGGATGGTGTTACACCTATTTTTTGGACGACGATGAACATCGTTAATCTCCCTCCAGCTAGAGGTCAAAATCATGACCTGGTACTACTAACTACCCAGCGAGGCAAGATTATGTGGGTTCATCTAGATTTGGTGCCCGGGATCGAGAAAGAGACTCAAGATGCTAAGGCTAAGAAGAACTCGGAGCGCAAACCATGTCACATGGTTACGGCAGACTCGGCATCAGAAGACGAAGTCTTGGCCATCGGAACCCGTTCAGGGAAGGCTTACCTCAAGGACCATGGAGCAAGTCAGAAAGATGCATCGGCAGACGCTTCAGCTACCAAGCTGTCAGAACCAGAGCCCGCCGTACCAGGGGCCGATCCTTCGAGACCAACTTCGGCGGACAAAGGGAAGCAAAAAGAAGTACGTTTCGACAAACCTGTGAAAAATATTCAAAACAAAGGTTTAGAGAAGTCGTACAACTTCGACATCCTGGCCCAATTGGCTAATACACCAGCCAGGTTGTCTATCTTCGAACTACTCAGGCTCTCTCAAGACACTCGTCAAGCCCCGAGTGAAGCGTTGATGTAGGCGGATTTATACTTGACCCAGCTCAAGTTTTCTGACGAAGAACCCGTGGCATGTCCTCAATGCCACAGTATGATGGAGGTGGTCCCGAACATCACTTTCACTCAAGATGACATGCTGTTAAAACATAATAGGCATGACAGACCCCTCTATTACACCGGGTACGTCGGTTCCATGAAGGTCGACCGGATTCACATAGATCCGGGATCATCAATCAGCATCATTTCTCATAGTCTGCTCAGACCGCTGAGGATTTCTACCAGCGAATTGGCTTACACCACCACTACAATCGTGGATTTTAACGCCAGAAAAAGTAAGCCGTTGGGAAAGATTCGTCTGAGGATCCAGATTGGCAACCTTAGATCAGTGGCTACATGTGATGTCATTGATTCTGAGGTGTCCTACAACATTCTGCTGGGTAGATCTTGGATCCATGACCACAACATTGTTCCTTCAACTCTACATCAATGCTTTAAATATGTAGACACCCAAGGAACAATACAGACGGAGTTTGCTGACCTGAACCCGTTTAGAGGAGTAGAATCCTACTACTCTGATGCCGTGTTGTACTCTTAAGACTACACAAAAGAGGTGTCAGTCGAAGCAGAGAAGGAATCACACTGGGAGCCAGAAGAACCCTCTGCCGAACAACCGCTGTCAATCAAGGTGAAAGGACGAACTAGTCGTCCAAAAGCCATAGAGCCTATGGCGATCCACCTGAACAAAACCAGGTCAGGAAAAGGGGGTGATCCTCTTGTGATCACTCTGAACCAGAAGCCTCCATCCTTGGTCATCAACCTTCGGCGCAGCAAACAGCCGATTGATGTAAACACAACCGGGAACGAGGTTTCGGATGATAATAAAGAGCCCCTTTTCCAGTATATTGACGCTCAAATTCTGAATCAGGAATCCTTTCCCCATGATGACATAGAACCTATAGCACAAAAGTTCTTGGGAGCTATAGATTCCTATCATTCGTCTATGTGGGAAGTAACGTCATCATCCAATGTCACCACGACATATAGACCACATGAGGATTCTATCTTCATTGTCCCGCCTACTTGCAGCAGTCAGCGTTCAATAGTCTTCGGCCGCATGCACAATGGACCGACTGTACAAGAGGATTCTCCCAACGACGACGTTGGTAAAATGCAGGTTCACCGATACAGCCCGCAAGCTCTGAAGATCATGCAAAGTATGGGTTATGACTTGAAGCTGAAACCATGTCTCAACTACGAAAAAGGCAGACGAATGCCACTGCACGGAGATCCCTACTATCAATGAACCAATTTTGGGTTAGGGTATACCACCTCCCTTGCAGCTCCTGAGTCGAACGAGGATATCTTTTCCTCTTCTCAAAGCGGCTCAGCGCCCTCTGACTCATCTCATGCTCTCGAACAAACATTATCAGTAAATATGGTAGTGACAGATTCCTTCGAAGTAGACGAACAAGAATCTGAACTGTTCGAGAATGACGCTTGGGCTCAGCAAATGGATACACAATGGGAGTTCCGCTTCGAGCAGAGAGAACCTCCCACTGAAGATAAAGTTATCCAGATTGACGTTGGGGATGAACTTTCGCCAAAGCCGATATTTATCAGTAACAACCTTTCCGAAGCAGAAAAGGAAGAAGTTATCCAGCTGATAAAAGAATATATCGACTTCTTTGCGTGGAATTATGAGGATATGCCAGGTCTTGATCCAAAGGTGGCTACTCATAAGCTCAATATATTGCCCGATTCAAAGCCTGTGAAGCAGCACCAACGTCGGTTTCGTCCGGGTATGATGGACGCCATCGAAGCTGAAGTCAAGAAGTTGATAGCCTGCGGCTTCATCCGAGAAGAACAACATCCTGACTGGGTCACCAATGTTGTCCCGGTCATAAAGAAAAATGGGAAAGTACGCGTCTACATCGATTATTGAGATCTGAATACAGCCTGCCCCAAGGATGAGTTTCCTCTTCCCATCATAGACGTCATGATTGACAATACATGCGGTTTCAAACGTATGTCTTTTATGGATGGATTTTCAGGATACAATCAAATCAAGATGCATCCTGAGGACGAGAAGCATACTGCCTTCCGGATACCATTGGGGGTATATTGCTATACGGTCATGCCCTTCGGATTGAAGAACGTCGGGGCTACGTACCAACGGGCTATGAGTAACATATTCCATGAGCATTTACGCAAGACAGTGGAGTGTTACATGGATGATGTAGCTGTCAAAATCTGCCTCAAGGATAATCACATCCAATACTTGAAGACAGTATTTGAATTAATGCGCCAACATCAACTCAAAATGAATCCTACAAAGTCCTTTCTGGGGGTATCTAGTGGCAAATTCCTGGGATTTGTCATTACCACCAAAGGCATTCAAGTGGACCCAGATAAAGTCAAGGCCATCTGAGAAATGCGACCGCCCCGTAATCTGAGAGAACTCAGGGGATTTCAAGGTCGTCTGGCTTATATCCGGAGATTCATATCCAACCTCTCTGGGAGATGTCAGCCCTTTTCTCGTCTCATTAAGAAAGGTGTATCCTTCATATGGGACGAAGCCTGTCAGCAAGCATTCGGTGATATCAAACGCTACCTCACTAGTCCGCCAGTTCTGGTGCCTCCCGTCATAGGAAGACCATTCGTACTGTACGTTCGAGCGATGGATCATTCTCTGGGAGCTCTTCTTGCATAAAAGAACGATGTGGGCCATGAACAGGCTATCTACTACCTCAGCAGGATGATGGTCGGAGCCGAACACCGGTACAACCCAGTAGAGAAAGAATGCTTGGCTATGATGTTCGCTATCCAAAAAATGCGGCACTATGTCACAGGCCAAACCATTCACATCATCTCTAGGGTCAATCCTCTTCGAGTACTGATGAAGAAGCCAAGCGTTCTTAATTCCCGACTTGCGACTTGGGCGATGTTATTAACACCATATGACATGGTGTACATCCCTCAGAAGTCCGTCAAAGGCCAAGCATTGGCTGATTTCCTAGCTGCTCATTCGATCCCGGAGGCCTCCAAACTGTACGAGGACATTCTCGACGAAGTTGCAGAATATAATTCTGTAATGGAAAGTGATGCATGGCAACTGTTCTTCGATGGTGCCTCCAGGACTGGTCCCAGGGGAAACGTGGTTTCAGGAGTAGGAATTGTTCTGGTTACTCCTGATAAGCTCGTCATCTACCGAGCATATTCTCTTAGCGAGCCCTGTTCTAACAATGTGGCAGAGTATAACGCCCTACTAATCGGGCTCCAAGTCGCTAAAGAATTGGGCGTCGAATCTCTGAAAGCTTTTGGTGACTCTCTACTGATCGTCAATCAAGTCAGAGGAATATATGAAGTCCGGAATCCAGACCTCATCCCTTATCACCAAGCAACGGTCGAGATAGCCATGACATTCAAAGGGTTCTTCCTGGAACATGTGCCCCGATCTCAGAATCTGGAAGCTGATGCCCTAGCCAGTCTAGCTGCAGATTTAGCTATTCCTATAAGAAGGCAGAATTCGGTAATCCTTCTTAGCAGAGATTTATTCTGTGTGAAAAACAACTTTCACATAGAATGCAGCTACGCTGTGAACATATATCCTCCCAGGAGAGACTAGTGAAGTCCCTTTATAGATTTTGTAGCATACATAATCTTGCCGGAGGACCCTAAAGAAGCAATATCCGTCAAAAGACGATCATTATGCTTCTATTTCGAGGCATCCTCACAGTGTCTATATCGTCGGACCTACGACGGACTGCTATTGAGATGTCTCTCAGATGATGAGGTACAGCGGATCATCCGTGAAGCTCACGACGGCGTATACGGAGCGCACCAACCCGGTCCTAAGCTACAGGATCGTATCAGGAGAATGGGCTATTACTGGCCTACTATGATCACAGATGCAATAAAGTATACGAGACAATACAGAGCCTGTCAGGTCCATGTAGACTTTATCCATCAACCGCCTGAATATCTACATCCTACGGTTGCATCCTGGCCTTTCGAAGCATGGGGTATGGATATCATTGGTCCTATTCACCCGTCTTCTTTCAGAGGTTACCGGTTCATACTGGCCATCACGGATTATTTCTCCAAATGGGCAGAGGCGATCCCTCTTGCTGAGGTGAAGGCATCTAATGTGATCAGCTTCATCAAGCATCATGTCATTTATTACTTTGGGATACCCCGAAGAATAATTCATGACAATGGACCTCAATTCATCAGCCAAGTGTTTCATCGATTTTGCGATAAAAATCGAATACAAAATATGGCCTCTACGGCATATAATCCTACTGCTAATGGTTTGGCGGAAGCATTCAACAAAACCATTATCAAGCTCATAAAAAAGTTCATCTCTACGAACAAGAGGGATTGGAATAAAAAGCTGGAAGAATGTCTCTGGGCATACCGCACAATGGTACGAGCACCGACAGGTTGTACCCCATTCTCACTGGTTTACGGGAGTGAAGCGGTTCTCCCAATCGAAATCCAGATTCCGTCACTCAGGATAGCCATGGCTAATGAGCTGACTCAAGAAAAGAATGACCTTTTAAGGCTTCAAGAGCTAGAAGGATTAGACGAGAAATGCCTCCAAGCTCAATAGCGCATCGCGTTCTACCAAGCACGCATTTCCAATGCTTTTAATCAAAAAGTAAAGGAAAGAGTATTCAAAGTTGGCGAGCTAGTCTTAGCTGTGAGAAGGCCGATGATTCTTACTCACAGAAGCAAGGGCAAATTCCAGCCCAAATGGGAAGGCCCTTATGTGATCGAGACGACGTTCTCAAACGGCGCTTACAGGTTAGCCAAGCCTAATGGAGACCTGTTAATGGCTCCTATCAATGGCAAATTCCTGAAAAGGTACTATTCGTAACCTACTTTGCTCAAGTGGAATATGGTAAAAACCTTATTCTGACAAAACTACTTCCAAAACGAAACTAGTTGGATCGTATTCTATCATGTCCATATAACCTCTAAATAGATATATCCTGCTAAAACTTACCGAGAGTATATCACGTTCATATTACCTCTGATATCACTTTCACCCAAACCTGTCATTTATATTCCAAAATGATGGGTCCACAAAGTCAGATGAAAGCCTCTTTACTATTCCCAAAAAAGATCAAAAGTACATTGAAAAGCGAAAACTATATCATTTAGGGGGAGCGGTTAGATCACGAATCTGCTTCGCCATAGCAACCATTCTCTCATCCCGGGAGTTCAAGACGTCGGTGCGAGCCCGTTCCAACCTTGTCGCATCGTTGTCCAAAGCAGCTAGCTCAGACCGAGCCTGCACTAAACCTGAGTGGAAAGCACCCACACGCGTCAGATTCTGCTGAAAAGTCTCCCATCGCTCCTTCAGCACATCTTGGGCTGCTGACAAAGGGAGAGCCTTCGCCTCTACTCGAACGACCTCATACTTCAATATACGGGCCTGCGCTGCCACATCCTCATATTCGGCTTCGCACCGGGTCAGCTCGGGAATGACATACTCCAATTGGACACGTTCTTCGTCCATCTCCCGCTGCTGAGCCTCGATGGACTTATTCAGAGATGCCATCTGTTCAGCAAGCTGAGCAGTCAGGGAGTCGTACCTAGCTTGAACGAGATCGTCAATGTTGCCTCGAGCTAGTTGCAAGTATTCGTTAATGGGTTGCTCCAAACCATTAACTATCTCCTCCAGCGTGTCAGCTACCCCGGTGTCATTGAATTCTCGGATCGGCACTATAAAGGCCCGGGAGGACCTCCTCAGCGACGCAAAGCTCAAATTCTTCTCCAACACCATTGATATTAACATTTTCAAGGTGGTGTAGAAGATGCCAGTGTACTGCTCGGTCAGCGCATCTAGATCCGAATGGACGCTGGGAGTGGCCACGATAGTGGCGAGTCCCCCTCTGAGAACAACCGCAGACGATGTTGCCACGATCGTCGCCTCAACAGGAGGTGCGATAAAAGAAGAAGCGGCAACACCGGACGAAGTGACCGGCGTACTCAAAGGAGGCATTGTCGCAACGACAGGCTCATTATCCTCTTGAGATATCGGAATTTCTTCGACAGGCGAGCCGGCACCCGAAGATATTTCCTCTTCAAAATCAGGCACCTCCGTGTCGCCGCCAGGACCTGACACAGAGCCAAAGGGCGCATCTACACTGCCCTCCCCAAAGATATCTTCCCCTGAAAAGAAGACAAAAGGAAGTTAATATCAGCATAATGTTAATTTTCCTAAAAGAAGAGGCATAAAAGACGATATTTACCCATGGCCAATAGTGTATATGTCGCGTCCGCGGCCAGTACAGCTAAATCATTTCTTAGTGAGGCTAGGCAAGCTGTCATACCTGGAGAAGGGGGTGCTCTAACGAACATCGGCAAGTACTCTTCCGAATCTTTGCCGAAATCCACTCGAGGTTCACCAGGTGGAATCTCGCTGGGTGCACCTACAGACACGACAGGGGTCTCTCCCGATGCTGATCCGGATAAAGATATCCTCATTCGGCTCGGCCCCGAAGGCGATCTCGTTCCACTGCCCGAAGCGGTAGCAGCGACAGCAGCCTCCAGTAGGAATTCTCCGGCACCGCCCACTGGGACTGTCGAGGTTCCCTCTCTAAAAGGCGAGAAACCTCCAATCAAATAATCATCCCCGACATGGGGAGATGCAGGCTCACTACTAGGAGCCTCATTACCGGGAATTTGAAGAGGACGAGCAACCGTCTTCTTCTTCCTCTTGCGAGAGGAAGTCTCCATCGGAGCAGGAGCCCTTCGCTTCCCAGAGATTACCAAAGGCCCTGCAGGCAGAGGTACTTCACCCCTCGATACCGCCAACAGGGGCTCATCTGGATTGACGGACTCCTCACCCTCGTTAGAAGAAACCGAAGGAACTTCGACTTTTCCCCCAGAGTTGGAAGAGGGCACCGTAAAACTTCCATGCATATCAAAATTGTGATGGAAGGTGTTGGTTGCCACATAGAACTGAGCATGCGAGTGGAGAATACGCAGCTCCGTAGAGAGTGAAATGACGGGCACGGTAAAAGTTGCCTCAGTGCAACCCATGATGAAATATCGCCATCCTCTGGCTCCATCAATGAGTCCGCCCCTGGACCTGAAGCTGGTGACGGCATTGCCTATGTACAACTAGTCGTACCCGAATTGCTTGGCAAACCAACTAGGCAAGTAGGGCTCGAAGAAGAAATGGTCTTCACTCCTGTACAGTAGATGGGAAGGTCTAATACAGACCAACCAATTAAAAGACTCAGGAGAAAGAACGGTCTTCCCGGTGCCTACGTCCTGAAGTCTGATCCCCTGTTGATTGAGATGTACAGGGGGGACAGTGCAGAAAAGCTTCCAACTGTGACTGAAGTTCAGCGCCCGCCGACAGTCTATAACTGTGGTCATATTCCAGGAGGAATTCTTGTAGTTCAACAAGAAACTAGCCCCCGAGCTACTGCCAAAGCCAGGAGACATAACCCTGGGGTTATGGAGAATTAACCATACCATCAGATACAAGTATGGTAATTCTACCCTGGGGAAGCTATCACGCCGAGTTTCGTCAGCGAGCAGCCCGTCAGTCATGGCCCTCAGGCCAGCTTGAATGCGACACACCATAGCAGGGAGCAAGCCCAGCCTTGCCCCAAACACCAGACGCACTGTAGGCCATAGGGTGTTGCGGTAAATGCGGTCCGCAGATGCGATGCCGGGCACCACCAATCGGCTCAGCCATATGGAGAGGAAGCCAGCTATTTGAGCTTCCCTGGATAGAGGCCTGCGGCAATGCCTCAAATAACTATAGGCCTTAGTGCCTATGGGATACTTTCCTATCCCTTTATTGAGGATCCAGTCCGGAGCCCCAGCGTCTTCCATGAGATCGTCAACTACCTGAGCATTAAGCACGCTCAGAGGATTCAAAGGCTAATCCTTGCCTTCCAATACCTTCTCCGGCTTAGCAGTCCTGGACTGGTGAAAGAAGAGGTAGGACGTCCATTTATTGACGTGAGCCAAATCTGAAGGCTCGTTATAAAAAGCGGTGCAAGCGAGGTAGTGGCACATCAGCTCCTGGTACACTTCCACTACCCGAGGGTCTGAATCCCCCAGCTCCCGGTTCGTGGGAACATACTCTTCATATGGAGTATCCCCCATTGGCAGTCTCGAGATATCTGCCATCTCGTGGAGGGTCAATCCCAACTCCCCCAGTGGAGTGGCGAAAGTCCCGGTGAGCGAGATATATTGCTCCATCAGTGCCAAAAATAGGTTGGGGTTGAGAGGCAACCCAACACTGGTGGCACTCACAGCTGCAAACAGACCAATGTTCTCCAACTCGGTCTGAAAATGCTTCATGGCCCAATCAGCTAAGCGAGCCCATCGAAGATTTGTGGGGGTGATCCACCCGCCTGTCCGAGGGTTCAACTTAGGGTATACTCCCCCGTGCCCCATGAAATCATTGCAGAAAGTCGGTAATTGGACCGGCTGGATCACTAAACTGTCTTCACTCGGGACACTACCCGGGTACAGTCGACACGGAGGTGCCTAATTTTGAAGAGGAAACATCTTCGGGTACCGGCTCGCCTGTCAAAGAGATTCCGATATCTCAAGAGGAGGACGAGCCTGTCGTTGCGACAATGCCTCCTTTGAGTATGCCGGTCACTTCGTCCGGTGTTGGCGCTTCTTCTTTTGTCGCCCCTCCTGTTGAGGCGACGGCCGTGGCAACATCGTCTGCGGTTGTTCTCGGAGGGGGACTCGCCACTATCGCGGCCACTCCCAGCGTCCATTCGGATCTAGCTGCGCTGACCGAGCAGTACACTGGTATCTTCTACACCACCTTGAAAATGTTAATATCAATGGTGTTGGAGAAGAATTTGAGCTTTGCGTCGCTGAGGAGGTCCTCCCGGGCCTCTATAGTGACGATCCGAGAATTCAACGACACCGGGGTAGCTGACACGCTGGAGGAGATAGTTAATGGTTTGGAGCAACCCATTAACGAATACTTGCAGCTAGCTCGAGGCAACATTGACGGTCTCGTTCAAGCTAGGTACGACTCCCTGACTGCACAGCTTGCTGAATAGATGGCATCTTTGAATAAGTCCATCGAGGCTCAGCAGCGGGAGATGGACGAAGAACGTATCCAATTGGAGTATGTCGTTCCCGAGCTGACCCGGTGCGAAGCCGAATATGAGGAAGTCGAAGTTGTACAGCTTCTCTAAACCTTTGTTTTGAATGTTTTTCACAGGTTTGTCGAAACACACTTCTTTTTGCTACCCTTTGACCGGCTTCTCACCAATTGGGCCAGGATGTCGAAGTTGTACGGCTTCTCTAAACCTTTGTTTTGAATATTTTTCACAGGTTTGTCGAAACGCACTTCTTTTTGCTTCCCTTTGTCCGCCGAAGTTGGTCTCGAAGGACCGGCCCCTGGTACAGCGGGCTCTGGTTTTGACAGCTTGGTAGCTGAAGCGTCTGCCGGAGCATCTTCCTGACTTGCTCCATGGTCCTTGAGGTAAGCGTTCCCTGAACGGGTTCCAGTGGCCAAGACCTCGTCTTCTGACGCCGAGTCTGCCGCAACCATATGACATGGTTTGCGCTTCGAGTTCTTCTTAGCCTTAGCAGCTTGAGTCTCTTTCTCGATCCCGGACACCAAATCTGGATGAACCCACATAATCTTGCCTCGCCGGGTAGTTAGTGCAACCTGGTCATGATTTTGACCTCTAGTTGGAGGGAGATTAACGATGTTCATTGTCGTTCGAGAAACAGGTGTAACACCATCCGAGATTTCTTGGGGAGGCAGATTGCCAAATTGCAGAGATCATGTTGGCTGTGACCGTCTTCTCGCTGTTGCGCAGAGTGATGGCCTTAGCATCGATTAGCTCCTGGATCTTCCTTTTCAGTATATAACACGCCTTTGTGGGGTGGTGTATGTACCTATGGAAGATGCTGTACTTGGGGTTGTTGGTACTGCCGGCCTCATTGGGCCGTCTCACCTCAGGAAGGGTAATTTTGCTGCTTTTGACGAGACATTCGAATATGCTCGGAATATCGTCATCGTCGAAAGAGTACACTTCAACGGGCCTGGAAGTCCCGGGTTTCGTCTGCGTAGTAGCCGCAGTCTTTTGCCTGGACGTGTTGATCGCCAGAGCTTCTTTACCCTTGGTACCACGAGGATGGTCGATGTTGGAGGATGACCTCTTGCCTTTATCAGAGGCCGAGATCATGATGCCATTATCGCGCGCCTTCTGACTGTTGTCCTCCGCGGCTACCGCTGAGATGATGAACGAGGGTCAATCATGGAACTGATATGGTCCTGTGAACACCAAGATTACGAGAAGAAGGTTCTTCCTGCAGATGTCCACCAATGCCGAGTCTGGAACTCCTGGAGGCATTTGCAAAGTGGCTTGACGAAAACGTTCGATGAAAGTGCGAACATTCTATTTTTCCTTCTGCTTGACTTCGATGAGAGAGGACATAGACATGTCCATCCCTCCCTCGTAGAATCGCGTGAAGAATAAAGCCTTGAAGTCTTTAAAAGAAGTAATGCAGTTGTCCGCCAGACTTCGGTACCACTGATAAGCTACCCCCGAGAGACAGCCTTTGAACACCCGAGTGAGGAGGGCGTCGTTCCCTTGTAATAACACCGTCATCATACTAAAGTAGTTCATGTTCTGACTCGATGATATTTTTCCCTCGAACAAAGCCATAGTCTGTGGTTTCTATCTAGGAGAAAAAGGGACCTCTTCCCAGATAGCTGGGTAAGGTTGGTTGATTTCTAATTTCTTGAGCTGATCTTTGTGCTTTAGGGCATCAAATTGGGCTTTCAACTCCCGTACTGCCTGCATCGGATCTTCAGACGGTAGCGGGACCACGGAATGATGAGGAATCGATTGCATCGCAACTCCGACGGGAGGTAATACATTCTTCGAGTGAGGAAGCGGAGGAACTGTTGACTCCTGATCGAGAGCAGGCTCTTGGATTGCGTTGGATGGTGGTAAGTCCACCCCCACACGTATCTGAGTTGGAGGGACTGACGCTTGAGCCATATCAGCTATGTGTTGAGTCAGCATCATCTGGTGCATGTTCTCCATCATGGATTACATTTCTTTCAGAGATGTCTTCAGTACAGTAATGCGCTGCTCTGTGCTCCCCGATGGGGAAGCTTCCTCGTGTTCATCTCCAATGGCATAAACTTCCATCTCCCTGGGTGTCATTGAAGGATTAGTATAGGTCTCTGTCGACGTTGACTCTACACTTTCAGTATCTGATTCGGGAGACTGGCGACCCCTAGCTTCGGAGTCAGAAGAGTACGAAGTCGGTTGTCGCGACCTCGAACGAGTGTTTCGGAACACCCCAGCTTCAGTGTTCCTAAGGAGCTGGTTGAATCTCCTTCGGCTCGGATCTCTAGAGGGATGAAGTCTTGAGCCCGATCTTCCTCTAGGTATGTGTGAAGCCATGTTCACCGATGCATGTATGGGCTCTTCTTCCTGAAAAGACGGAGAGTAGCTCAACCGGTCAAAAACCGACCGTTTTGCTTCAGAACAGCAATAATTAATTACAATCCTATGACTATTACAATAGTGCTCGTTAGGAGGCGTAATAGACATGCTGGAAGATCTCCTATCCTTGCGTTTCTGGATCAGGTACCCACGCAGGTCAGGGGGATTTACAGAAGAAGAAGATGGCTTGTTCTTTCTGTTCACATCAGTGGGCGTGCGGATGTTGGAAACCATAGTTTTCCCTGTGCCTCCTGTATACAATAGGTTGGCCATCTGGGTGGCGGATAATCCCCGAGGAGGGTATCTTTCCGCCAATTGAGCCTTCTTTACGTTGAGGGACTTTTTCTGGCGTAATTCGGAGCTCTGCTCTGGTTGGCGTAAAGCTGAGGATGTCCTCAGTCGGCCGTCAGCTCCTCGCATAATCCGGAGGGCGGGCAGATTGTTCCCTTGCTGGCGTAAAGGCCGAGAGGTTGAGTAGTCCGCCGCTTGCTTTCCCTTGCGTAGATTGTAGGGATCATCTGCTTTTCCGCGGAAGGCAGATGCATTTTTATGCGTGGAGCACGTTTGAAACTTCTGATTTGGCGCTAAGGCATTGTCAGAAATTTTGTCTATTCTGCCAAGGACGGGAGACTGGTTTCTACGCGCAGAGCGCGGTTTAGGCTTCTGGACTAGCGCTGAGGCATTTGTCCAAAGTTTCGTCTGTTCCGCCAGGGACGGGAGACTGAATTTTATACGCAGAGCGCGGAGTATACTTCTGGATTGACGCTGAGGCCTTGCCAGAAGTTTTGTCTGCCCTGTCAGAGACAGGCGACTGAATTTTACACGCAAGGCGCGAAGGGAGCAATGCTACAACCTCGTTGGTCAGAGAAATCGGAGAGGTCGGAGAGTCGACAGGAACGGTAGGGGATGTCTTGGGCATCCAGACCTTATGCAGCTTCCTGTTGTCTTGGACAGAGAGAGAGTGAGAGCTACCCCAGTGTCGTTGAATTCTCGGATCGGCACTATAGAGGCCCGGGAGGACCTCCTTAGCGACGCAAAGCTCAAATTCTTCTCCAACACCATTGATATTAACATTTTTAAGGTGGTGTAGAAGATACCAGTGTACTGCTCGGTCAGCGCAGCTAGATCCGAATGGACGCTGGGAGTGGCCGCGATAGTAGCGAGTCTCCCTCCGAGAATAACCGCAGACGATGTTGCCACGGCCGTCGCCTCAACAGGAGGTGCGACAAAAGAAGAAGCACCAATACCGGACGAAGTGACCGGCGTACTCAAAGGACGCATTGTCGCAACAACAGGCTCGTCCTCCTCTGGAGATATCGGAATCTCTTCGACAGGCGAGCCGGCACCCGAAGATGTTTCCTCTTCAAAATCAGGCACCTCCATGTCGCCGCCAGGACCTGACACAGAGCCAAAGGGCGCACCTACACTGCCCTCCCCAAAGATGTCTTCCCCTAAAAAGAAGACAAAAGAAAGTTAATATCAGCATAATGTTAATTTTTCTAAAAAGAAGAGGCATAAAAGACGACATTTACCCATGGCCAATGGTGTATATGTCGCGTCTGCGGCCAGTACAGCTAAATTATTTCTTAGTGAGGCTAGGCAAGCTGTCATACCTGGAGAAGGGGGTGCTCTAACGAACATCGGCAAGTACTCTTCCGAATCTTCGCCGAAATCCACTCGAGGTTCACCAGGTAGAATCTCGCTGGGTGCACCTACAAACACTGCAGGGGTCTCTCCCGATGCTGATCCGAATAAAGATATCCTCATTTGGCTCGGCCCCGAAGGCGATCTCGTTCCACTGCCCGAAGCGGTAGCAGCGACAGCAGCCTCCAGCAGGAATTCTCCGGCACCGCCCGCCGGGACTGTCGAGGTTCCCTCTCTAAAAGGCGAGGAACCTCCAATCAAAGAATCATCCCCGACATGGGGAGATACAGGCTCACTGCTAGGAGCCTCATTACCGGGAATCCGAAGAGGACGAGCAACCGACTTCTTCTTCCTCTTGCAAGGGGAAGTCTCCATCGGAGCAGACGCCCTTCGCTTCCCAGAGATTACCAAAGGCCCTGCAGGCAGAGGTACTTCACCCCTCGATACCGCCAACAGGGGCTCATCTGGATTGACGGACTCCTCACCCTCGTCAGAAGAAACCGAGGAGACTTTGACTCTTCCCCCAGACTTGGAAGAGGGCACCCTAAAACTTCCATGCATATCAAAATTGCGATGGAAGGTGTTGGTTGCCACATAGAACTGGGCATACGAGTGGAGAATGCGCAGCTCCGTGGAGAGTAAAATGATGGGCACGATAAAAGTTGCCTCAGTGCAACCCATGATGAAATATCGCCATCCTCTGGATCCATCAATGAGTCCGCCCCTGGACCTGAAGCTGGTGACGGCATTGCCTATGTACAACTAGTCGTACCCGAATTGCTTGGCAAACCAACTAGGCAAGTAGGGCTCGAAGAAGAAATGGTCTTCACTCCTGTACAGTAGATGGGAAGGTCTAATACAGACCAACCAATTAAAAGACTCAGGAGAAAGAACGGTCTTCCCGGCGCCTACGTCCTGAAGTCTGATCCCCTGTTGATTGAGATGTACAGGGGGGACAGTGCAGAAAAGCTTCCAACTGTGACTGAAGTTCAGCGCCCGCCGATAGTCTATAACTGTGGTCATATTCCAGGAGGAATTCTTGTAGTTCAACAAGAAACTAGCCCCCGAGCTACTGCCAAAGCCAGGAGACATAACCCTGGGGTTATGGAGAATTAACTATACCATCAGATACAAGTATGGTAATTCTACCCTGGGGAAGCTATCACGCCGAGTTTCGTCAGCGAGCAGCCCGTCAGTCATGGCCCTCAGGCCAGCTTGAATGCGACACACCATAGCAGGGAGCAAGCCCAGCCTTGCCCCAAACACCAGACGCACTGTAGGCCATAGGGTGTTGCGGTAAATGCGGTCCGCAGATGCGATGCCGGGCACCACCAATCGGCTCAGCCATATGGAGAGGAAGCCAGCTATTTGAGCTTTCCTGGATAGAGGCCTGCGGCAATGCCTCAAATAACTATAGGCCTTAGTGCCTATGGGATACTTTCCTATCCCTTTATTGAGGATCCAGTCCGGAGCCCCAGCGTCTTCCATGAGATCGTCAACTACCTGAGCATTAAGCACGCTCAGAGGATTCAAAGGCTAATCCTTGCCTTCCAATACCTTCTCCGGCTTAGCAGTCCTGGACTGGTGAAAGAAGAGGTAGGACGTCCATTTATTGACGTGAGCCAAATCTGAAGGCTCGTTATAAAAAGCGGTGCAAGCGAGGTAGTGGCACATCAGCTCCTGGTACACTTCCACTACCCGAGGGTCTGAATCCCCCAGCTCCCGGTTCGTGGGAACATACTCTTCATATGGAGTATCCCCCATTGGCAGTCTCGAGATCTCTGCCATCTCGTGGAGGGTCAATCCCAACTCCCCCAGTGGAGTGGCGAAAGTCCCGGTGAGCGAGATATACTGCTCCATCAGTGCTAGAAATAGGTTGGGGTTGAGAGGCAACCCAACACTGGTGGCACTCACAGCTGCAAACAGACCAATGTTCTCCAACTCGGTCTGAAAATGCTTCATGGCCCAATCAGCTAAGCGAGCCCATCGAAGATTTGTGGGGGTGATCCACCCGCCTGTCCGAGGGTTCACCTTAGGGTATACTCCCCCGTGCCCCATAAAATCATTGCAGTAAGTCGGTAATTGGACCGGCTGGATCACTAAACTGTCTTCACTCGGGACACTACCCGGGTACAGTTGACACGGAGGTGCCTAATTTTGAAGAGGAAACATCTTCGGGTACCGGCTCGCCTGTCAAAGAGATTCCGATATCTTAAGAGGAGGACGAGCCTGTCGTTGCGACAATGCCTCCTTTGAGTACGCCGGTCACTTCGTCCGGTGTTGGCGCTTCTTCTTTTGTCGCCCCTCCTGTTGAGGCGACGGCCGTGGCAACATCGTCTGCGGTTGTTCTCGGAGGGGGACTCGCCACTATCGCGGCCACTCCCAGCGTCCATTCGGATCTAGCTGCGCTGACCGAGCAGTACACTGGTATCTTCTACACCACCTTGAAAATGTTAATATCAATGGTGTTGGAGAAGAATTTGAGCTTTGCGTCGCTGAGGAGGTCCTCCCGGGCCTCTATAGTGACGATCCGAGAATTCAACGACACCGGGGTAGCTGACACGCTGGAGGAGATAGTTAATGGTTTGGAGCAACCCATTAACGAATACTTACAGCTAGCTCGAGGCAACATTGACGGTCTCGTTCAAGCTAGGTACGACTCCCTGACTGCATAGCTTGCTGAATAGATGGCATCTTTGAATAAGTCCATCGAGGCTCAGCAGCGGGAGATGGACGAAGAACGTATCCAATTGGAGTATGTCGTTCCCGAGCTGACCCGGTACAAAGCCGAATATGAGGAAGTCGAAGTTGTACAGCTTCTCTAAACCTTTATTTTGAATGTTTTTCACAGGTTTGTCGAAACACACTTCTTTTTGCTACCCTTTGACCGGCTTCTCACCAATTGGGCCAGGATGTCGAAGTTGTACGGCTTCTCTAAACCTTTGTTTTGAATATTTTTCACAGGTTTGTCGAAACGCACTTCTTTTTGCTTCCCTTTGTCCGTCGAAGTTGGTCTCGAAGGACCGGCCCCTGGTACAGCGGGCTCTGGTTTTGACGGCTTGGTAGCTGAAGCGTCTGCCGGAGCATCTTCCTGACTTGCTCCATGGTCCTTGAGGTAAGCGTTCCCTGAACGGGTTCCAGTGGCCAAGACCTCGTCTTCTGACGCCGAGTCTGTCGCAACCATATGACATGGTTTGCGCTTCGAGTTCTTCTTAGCCTTAGCAGCTTGAGTCTCTTTCTCGATCTCGGACACCAAATCTGGATGAACCCACATAATCTCGCCTCGCCGGGTAGTTAGTGCAACCTGGTCATGATTTTGACCTCTAGTTGGAGGGAGATTAACGATGTTCATTGTCGTTCGGGAAACAGGTGTAACACCATCCGAGATTTCTTGGGGAGGCAGATTGCCAAATTGCAGAGATCATGTTGGCTGTGACCGTCTTCTCGCTGTTGCGCAGAGTGATGGCCTTAGCATCGATTAGCTCCTGGATCTTCCTTTTCAGTATATAACACGCCTTTGTGGGGTGGTGTATGTACCTATGGAAGATGCTGTACTTGGGGTTGTTGGTACTGCCGGCCTCATTGGGCCGTCTCACCTCAGGAAGGGTAATTTTGCTGCTTTTGACGAGACATTCGAATATGCTCGGAATATCGTCATCGTCGAAAGAGTACACTTCAACGGGCCTGGAAGTCCCGGGTTTCGTCTGCGTAGTAGCCGCAGTCTTTTGCCTGGACGTGTTGATCGCCAGAGCTTCTTTACCCTTGGTACCACGAGGATGGTCGATGTTGGAGGATGACCTCTTGCCTTTATCAGAGGCCGAGATCATGATGCCATTATCGCGCGCCTTCTGACTGTTGTCCTCCGCGGCTACCGCTGAGATGATGAACGAGGGTCAATCATGGAACTGATATGGTCCTGTGAACACCAAGATTACGAGAAGAAGGTTCTTCCTGCAGATGTCCACCAATGCCGAGTCTGGAACTCCTGGAGGCATTTGCAAAGTGGCTTGACGAAAATGTTCGATGAAAGTGCGAACATTCTATTTTTCCTTCTGCTTGACTTCGATGAGAGAGGACATAGACATGTCCATCCCTCCCTCGTAGAATCGCGTGAAGAATAAAGCCTTGAAGTCTTTAAAAGAAGTAATGCAGTTGTCCGCCAGACTTCGGTACCACTGATAAGCTACCCCCGAGAGACAGCCTTTGAACACCCGAGTGAGGAGGGCGTCGTTCCCTTGTAATAACACCGTCATCATACTAAAGTAGTTCATGTTCTGACTTGATGATATTTTTTCCTCGAACAAAGCCATAGTCTGTGGTTTCTATCTAGGAGGAAAAGGGACCTCTTCCCAGATAGCTGGGTAAGGTTGGTTGATTTCCAATTTCTTGAGCTGATCTTTGTGCTTTAGGGCATCAAATTGGGCTTTCAACTCCCGTACTGCCTGCATCGGATCTTCAGCCGGTAGCGGGACCACGGAATGATGAGGAATCGATTGCATCGCAACTCCGACGGGAGGTAATACATTCTTCGAGTGAGGAAGCGGAGGAACTGTTGACTCCTGATCGAGAGCAGGCTCTTGGATTGCGTTGGATGGTGGTAAGTCCACCCCCACACGTATCTGAGTTGGAGGGACTGACGCTTGAGCCATATCAGCTATGTGTTGAGTCAGCATCATCTGGTGCATGTTCTCCATCATGGATTACATTTCTTTCAGAGATGTCTTCAGTACAGTAATGCGCTGCTCTGTGCTCCCCGATGGGGAAGCTTCCTCGTGTTCATCTCCAATGGCATAAACTTCCATCTCCCTGGGTGTCATTGAAGGATTAGTATAGGTCTCTGTCGACGTTGACTCTACACTTTCAGTATCTGATTCGGGAGACTGGCGACCCCTAGCTTCGGAGTCAGAAGAGTACGAAGTCGGTTGTCGCGACCTCGAACGAGTGTTTCGGAACACCCCAGCTTCAGTGTTCCTAAGGAGCTGGTTGAATCTCCTTCGGCTCGGATCTCTAGAGGGATGAAGTCTTGAGCCCGATCTTCCTCTAGGTATGTGTGAAGCCATGTTCACCGATGCATGTATGGGCTCTTCTTCCTGAAAAGACGGAGAGTAGCTCAACCGGTCAAAAACCGACCGTTTTGCTTTAGAACAGCAATAATTAATTACAATCCTATGACTATTACAATTGTGCTCGTTAGGAGGCGTAATAGACATGCTGGAAGATCTCCTATCCTTGCGTTTCTGGATCAGGTACCCACGCAGGTCAGGGGGATTTACAGAAGAAGAAGATGGCTTGTTCTTTCTGTTCACATCAGTGGGCGTGCGGATGTTGGAAACCATAGTTTTCCCTGTGCCTCCTGTATACAATAGGTTGGCCATCTGGGTGGCGGATAATCCCCGAGGAGGGTATCTTTTCGCCAATTGAGCCTTCTTTACGTTGAGGGACTTCTTCTGGCTTAATTCGGAGCTCTGCTCTGGTTGGCGTAAAGCTGAGGATGTCCTCAGTCGGCCGTCAGCTCCTCGCATAATCCGGAGGGCGGGCAGATTGTTCCCTTGCTGGCGTAAAGGCCGAGAGGTTGAGTAGTCCGCCGCTTGCTTTCCCTTGCGTAGATTGTAGGGATCATCTGCTTTTCCGCGGAAGGCAGATGCATTTTTATGCGTGGAGCACGTTTGAAACTTCTGATTTGGCGCTAAGGCATTGTCAGAAATTTTGTCTATTCTGCCAAGGACGGGAGACTGGTTTCTACGCGCAGAGCGCGGTTTAGGCTTCTGGACTAGCGCTGAGGCATTTGTCCAAAGTTTCGTCTGTTCCGCCAGGGACGGGACACTGAATTTTATACGCAGAGCGCGGAGTATACTTCTGGATTGACGCTGAGGCCTTGCCAGAAGTTTTGTCTGCCCTGTCAGAGACAGGCGACTGAATTTTACGCGCAAGGCGCGAAGGGAGCAATGCTATAACCTCGTTGGTCAGAGAAATCGGAGAGGTCGGAGAGTCGACAGGAACGGTAGGGGATGTCTTGGGCATCCAGACCTTATGCAGCTTCCTGTTGTCTTGGACAGAGAGAGAGTGAGAGCTACCCCGGTGTCGTTGAATTCTCGGATCGGCACTATAGAGGCCCGGGAGGACCTCCTTAGCGACGCAAAGCTCAAATTCTTCTCCAACACCATTGATATTAACATTTTTAAGGTGGTGTAGAAGATACCAGTGTACTGCTCGGTCAGCGCAGCTAGATCCGAATGGACGCTGGGAGTGGCCGCGATAGTAGCGAGTCCCCCTCCGAGAATAACCGCAGACGATGTTGCCACGGCCGTCGCCTCAACAGGAGGTGCGACAAAAGAAGAAGCACCAATACCGGACGAAGTGACCGGCGTACTCAAAGGACGCATTGTCGCAACGACAGGCTCGTCCTCCTCTTGAGATATCGGAATCTCTTCGACAGGCGAGCCGGCACCCGAAGATGTTTCCTCTTCAAAATCAGGCACCTCCATGTCGCCGCCAGGACCTGACACAGAGCCAAAGGGCGCACCTACACTGCCCTCCCCGAAGATGTCTTCCCCTAAAAAGAAGACAAAAAAAAGTTAATATCAGCATAATGTTAATTTTTCTAAAAAGAAGAGGCATAAAAGACGACATTTACCCATGGCCAATGGTGTATATGTCGCGTCTGCGGCCAGTACAGCTAAATTATTTCTTAGTGAGGCTAGGCAAGCTGTCATACCTGGAGAAGGGGGTGCTCTAACGAACATCGGCAAGTACTCTTCCGAATCTTCGCCGAAATCCACTCGAGGTTCACCAGGTAGAATCTCGCTGGGTGCACCTACAAACACTGCAGGGGTCTCTCCCGATGCTGATCCGGATAAAGATATCCTCATTTGGCTCGGCCCCGAAGGCGATCTCGTTCCACTGCCCGAAGCGGTAGCAGCGACAGCAGCCTCCAGCAGGAATTCTCCGGCACCGCCCGCCGGGACTGTCGAGGTTCCCTCTCTAAAAGGCGAGGAACCTCCAATCAAAGAATCATCCCCGACATGGGGAGATACAGGCTCACTGCTAGGAGCCTCATTACCGGGAATCCGAAGAGGACGAGCAACCGACTTCTTCTTCCTCTTGCGAGGGGAAGTCTCCATCGGAGCAAACGCCCTTCGCTTCCCAGAGATTACCAAAGGCCCTGCAGGCAGAGGTACTTCACCCCTCGATACCGCCAACAGGGGCTCATCTGGATTGACGGACTCCTCACCCTCGTCAGAAGAAACCGAGGAGACTTTGACTCTTCCCCCAGACTTGGAAGAGGGCACCCTAAAACTTCCATGCATATCAAAATTGCGATGGAAGGTGTTGGTTACCACATAGAACTGGGCATACGAGTGGAGAATGCGCAGCTCCGTGGAGAGTAAAATGATGGGCACGATAAAAGTTGCCTCAGTGCAACCCATGATGAAATATCGCCATCCTCTGGCTCCATCAATGAGTCCGCCCCTGGACCTGAAGCTGGTGACGGCATTGCCTATGTACAACTAGTCGTACCCGAATTGCTTGGCAAACCAACTAGGCAAATAGGGCTCAAAGAAGAAATGGTCTTCACTCCTGTACAGTAGATGGGAAGGTCTAATACAGACCAACCAATTAAAATACTCAGGAGAAAGAACGGTCTTCCCGGCGCCTACGTCCTAAAGTCTGATCCCCTGTTGATTGAGATGTACAGGGGGGACAGTGCAGAAAAGCTTCCAACTGTGACTGAAGTTCAGCGCCCGTTGACAGTCTATAACTGTGGTCACATTCCAGGAGGAATTCTTGTAGTTCAACAAGAAACTAGCCCCCGAGCTACTGCCAGAGCCAGGAGATATAACCCTGGGGTTATGGAGAATTAACCATCCCATCATATACAAGTATGGTAATTCTACCCTGGGGAAGCTATCACGCTGAGTTTTGTCAGCGAGTAGCCCGTCAGTCATGGCCCTCAGGCCAGCTTAAATGTGGCACACCATGGCAGGGAGAAAGCCCAGCCTTGCCCCAAACACCATACGTACTACAGTCCATAGTGTGTTGCGGTAAATGCGGTCCGCAGATGCGATACCGAGTACCACCAGTCGGCGCAGCTATATGGAGAGGAAACCAGCCAGTTGAGCTTCCCTGGACAGAGGCCTGCGGCAACGCCTCAAATAACTATAGGCCTTAGTGCCTACGGGATACTCTCCTATCCCTTCGTCGAGGATCCAGTCCGGAGCCCCAGCGTCTTCCATGAGATCGTCAACTACCTGAGCATTCAGCACGCTCAGAGGATTCAAAGGCTGATCCTTGCCTTCCAATACCTTCTCTGGCTTAGCAGTCCTGGACCAGTGAAAGAAGATGTAGGACGTCCATTTATTGACGTGAGCCAAATCTGAAGGCTCGTTATAAAAAGTGATGCAAGTGAGGTAGTGGCACATCAGCTCCTGGTACACTTCCACTACCCGAGGGTCTGAATCCCCCAGCTCCCGGTTCGTGGGAACATACTCTTCATATGGAGTATCCCCCATCGGCAGTCTCAAGATCTCTGCCATCTCGTGGAGGGCCAATCCCAACTTCCCCAGTGGAGTGGCAAAAGTCCCGGTGAGCGAGATATATCGCTCTATCGGTGCCAGAAACAGGTTGGGGTTGAGAGGCAACCCAACACTGGTGGCACTCACAGCTGCAAACAGACCAATGTTCTCCAACTCGGTCTGAAAATACTTCAGGGCCCAATCAGCTAAGCGAGCCCATCGAAGATTTATGGGGGTGATCCACCCGCCTGTCCGAGGGTTTACCTTAGGATATACTCCCCTGTGCCCCATGAAATCATTATAGAAAGTCAGTAATTGGACCGACTGGATCACTAAACTGTCTTCACTCGGGACACTGCCAGGTTACAGTCCCCTGAACGTCGTCATATTGCCGGAAGGGCGGCTGACGAAAGACCCCTGGTCAGCTCCTTTCAGATGAAATATCTTCCCCGGCCTGCCGTGAAGATCAGGAGTCAGCGTCCACGACATCCTCCTGGGATGTGTAGCATGGAAGAATGCCGAGATGGGATAGTCTCTCGGCATCTTGGGCAGATACAAAACCAAGCTCCCGGCAGGGAAAACCCAGAGTTCTTTCTTGGGCTTCGTCTGGGACTGCTTGTCGATCATGTCCCCGAAGAGGAAAGCCGGCTTTATGTATTGGTCCCCGTCTATATACGTCAGGGGCTCTCCGTTCATCATGCTCAGCAGCATCCGCTCTCCTTGAGCCGATATCAGGATTTCCCTTCCTTCAGGATACTGGAGCCCGGAGATAGGAAATGTCACGTGCCACAAATCCTCCAGATAGTTGGAGTGCAGCATCCCGGCGGCAGAACCCATCCCATCGGCTAGCGGGGACGCATGCAAGTTAACTGCAAAATACAAGAAAGACAAGTCAGTTTCTATAATCTTGCAGCATATGCAAAAAATCGACAGTCTATGCTTTATGCCAAGACTGTAAAAACTTGATCATTACGCTGGAATCCATTTCCTAAAAAACGTAAAGCTCAAGGCTGGCAGTATACGCAAAACTTTTGACAGTCTGTGTTTTACGCCAGATTGCGAAAATATGGAGTTTTTACGCTGATACATTAGAAATATGGGCGTAAAAGATGAAACATCTCTGTGCATCATCTTCCTCGAAGAGGCTATCAGCACAGAAGACGACCTAGCGCGTGCACGTACAATGTGTGCGAAGGATTTTCAGTCGTTCTTTGTTCGTCCCAAAAGCTCTACCTTTAAGGCCGGGTGCACTGCTAGTCGGCGGGATACTTCGTTCAGAATGAAGCTCGCCGTGCCCGACGGAAGTCTTCCCCGCTTGAGCAGAAGAACGAGAAGAAGAAGCAACCTTCTTTCCCTTAGAGGAGGAGACTTGTTTCGAGGCCATTAATGAAAACTTTGAAGACTCGGAGAAGAAATGAAGAAGAACTCGAACAGTCAAAAGCTTTCTTTCGCAGAAGACAGATGAAAAGTTTTTCTCTCAGAAACTTGCGGTATATATAGAGTTCGGATGGAATCCTCGAATCCCAAACCAAATCTCACATTTAATATTTGGTTATGATTGGGTACTACATCATCCTATTTACTCAGAGAAGGCGGACAATCAGCGAATTCGAAAAGTTTTCGTGCAAAGAAGATTCGTGATTTTTTACGCTAAGGAGCTTTCTACGCTCGACGGCTACAGGTCTACGGTTTTACGCTCACAGGCTACAAGTCTATGGTTTTATGCCCGGATGCTCTCATGCTCAGTAGCTTTTACGCTCGAGAGGCTACAAACCTACGACTTCACGCTCAACAACTACAAATCTATGATCTCACGCTCGGTGGCTTTTTTACGCTCAGAGGCAACAGATCCACGACTTCACGCTCGGAAGATTTTCTTTTCAGAAGCTACAAATCTACAGTTTTTACGCTAAGGAGCTTTCTACGCTCGACAGCTACAGATCTACGGTTTTATGCTCACAGGCTACGAGTCTATGATTTTACGCCCGGATACTTTTATTCTCGGTAGCTTTTACGCTCGAGAGGCTACAAACCTATGACTTCACGCTCAGCAGCTACGAATCTATGATCTCACGCTCGGTGGCTTTTTATGCTCAGAGGCTACAAAATTATGATTTCACGCTCTATGACTTTTCGCATATCTGAAAAATGCGCAGGCCAGAGTACAGTACATCTGAACGATTCTCAAGGTGGTCAATTACAAGAGTTCACACAGAAGATACTCCGATACTCCTTCTTGACCTCAAAATATCCCAAGTACCCGAAGCATACAGAGTTCAACATTAAAAATTACTCTTCTTCATGGGTCAATTTGAAGTTTATCCAGAATCCAGTCTGAATATTTTGTCTACAGTTCAAGATGGCGACTCAGTCTTTGACAGCCAGTTCTCGCCCTGTTCCAAGGGATCTTCGAAAAATTATTCTTGAAGATGACGGTCTGAACAAAAATTCCGTTTATCAGAAGTGACAGTTCAGAATTCTACGCGGTTCCTCATTCCTAACAGCAGGACAGTTTGAACACTCGACTGCTAAGCGGCTTTCTGCGCATCCTTAGTTATGCGTAAAAGACAGGACATGACCTAACACTCTTTCTAAACAGAGTCAGCATAAAGTTATCAGACGTGTCGAAGCTACACATATTCAGATTTTACAGCAAAATATGGCAAGATGATCATATGCACATAAGAAGATGATCTTATTAAAATCATGATTACATATGAGGGAAACCCAGTCTACAAAGGGTTTTTCTTTATTTTCATGATTACATATGAGAAAAATCCCGTCTACAAAGGGTTTCTCATTTTTATTTAAAGATCGCACCCAGAATCTGTTCTGCCAGGTTCTCGCAAGGGCAGAATTCTTCATCCATCTTCTCCAGTAGTCAGTCGGTGACCGCAAACCGACTGACATATGATCAATGGCGGGAGGATACAAAACTGGGCCTAGACCCATCCTCCAATACAGGGAAGCAGGGTAAATCTGCTTTTCTGCATCCAGCGCTATGACAGATTGAGTTGAGATATTTCACCCAACTCAATCTCGGATGACAACCAGTTTGCCTGCCCTCGTCCATGGATAACGGGAGAAGGTACCGCTTGCAAGCTGTGTGGTCAAATATGACCCTTCCTCTCTCCCAAAGAACCGCCATACAAAGTTACTAATTATCCCGAGTAGAGGAGGCTATGATATCTTTCCATGATCCATCGTTGCAGAGGATATTTGCTCGAAGATGCCGTCTTTTTCGGCTCCTTACATGCTGGAAGAACATTGTCTCCTTCTTCCTCAAGTCGACCCGACGAACCCCGGCCATCATCTCTGTATGGTAAAGGAAATATGGGAAGAGCAGGTTAATTCCTCAGCCTTTTTATAGGCGAAAGAGATCACACCGATCCCCAATAACTCTGCCATAAAGTCAGCCTTGAAAGAACGTGTCAGACTTGACCGTTTCAAAGCATTTCAAATTACGAGGAACGCTTCATGCTTCATTCAAAGCGTTTCAAATTACGAGGAATTTAAAAGCTTTAAAGAGGGTCTTGTAGAAGCATAAAAAATACGCTGGATAGCTCTACGCAGCATATTGATACAGGGCAGCGTAAACAGATGACCTTAGAGCCATCAACGTGCAAACAGAACTTTTCCGCTGAGCACAGCGTAAAATATAGGCTCAAGGACCATCCGCGTAATGCAGTATGTCCAGGCTGCTTCAGCATAAAAAGGGTGCTACATCGCCTTTATGGCGTAAAACTCATCTGCTCTTAATGCAGCATTAAAGTGTATGAGGGACGCTTCGTATTCCCTAAAATGAACCTGACAAGTCGTGTAGTGAACCTGACAAATCGTGCAGTGAACCTGACGTCTGACTCCTGACAAAGAGTACTCCACGACTACCCAGGCGACAGCTATAATGATGGCGCGACACTGCAACCCAGGCTGTCATTTACTGCCCTTTCCTTGGTGTAAACCGTTTTTACGCATACAAAGGAATACGCCGCCTAGTTTTACACAGGCAGATGTGAGCTGTTTACGCTCGGCGGAAGACAAACAGTCTGCCACATCAAAAGTTACTCTTCGAACAGGGCTCGAGGCACGTCTCAGCATTTAATGCATAGAGCGATGACAGGTTTTCGAGGCACGTCTCTGCAGTTAATGCGCAGAATACTGACAGATGCTCGAGGCACGTCTCTGCATTTACTGCGCAGAAGGGTGGCAGACCTTCAAAATATGCCTCTGTATTTAATGCGCGGGATAATGGCGGATCTCTGTATTTAATGCAGAAGATTTCATTAAATATTACCGAACCATCGTCTAGTGACATTCCCTTTGCGTAAACTGCTTTTACGCATACAAGGGATACGCTGTCCAATTTCACACAGGCAGACGTGAGCTTCTTATGCTCCGCAGAAGACAAACAGCCTGCCACATCAGCAGTTACTCTTCGTACAGGATTCGAGGCGCGTATCTGCATTTAATGCGCAGAATAATGGCAAATCTTCAAGACACGCCTCTGCAGTTAATGCACAGGATGGGGGCAGATCTCCGCATTTAATGCAAGAAATTTGATTATATCTCTAAAAGCTGTAATCTCGGCTAAAACGTCTACATCATCTCGGCTTCTACGCCCACTCGGCTTCTACGCCCACTCGGCCTCTATGCCCACTCGTCCTCTATGACCACTCGGCTCCTATGCCTACTCGGCTTCTACGCCTACTCGGCTTCTACGCCTATCCGGCTTCTATGCCTACTCGGCTTCTATGCCTATCCGACTTCTATGCCTACTTGGCTTCTACGCCATGGTGACAGTTATTAGCTTCTATGCCAACCTCTTCTACACAAAGGATAACTACCTACATAGCACGTTGTCTCTTAGTTGGATACGCGTCACATGCTCACTCAAAAGATCATCTATATGCAGGCAATGGTTATTGTAACCGTCGTGTAAAAGGGTGCTGTACTTTTCACTACTCCGGTTTCTATACCGACTGAGTGGTCACTGTCACTAAAACTCTATAAATAGAGACCTCTATCAACAGAGGACAAGGTCAAAAAAATTGAAGGTCGAACGATCAGAAATTGGTCAAGGAATCCAGTATCAGATCCAAGGTCGACAATTGGGAGGAAAGAAGGAGGAGAGAAAACGGTCGAGAGAGAGAGAAGAATCCAGAGCTCAGGCAAAGAGAAGGGATCGACGACTTTGGCATCGAGCATCCACCCTCTTTAGCAACCTTCGAATCTGCTTTCTGTCTTCCACGACACTTCTTCATCATCGTGTGGTCCAAGGGACAAAGTGATCGACTGCAGATCAGACTTCTATAGCAATATTTATCCAGATTAAATAAATTATACTCGACATCCTCGTATAGGATTAAATTATACAATCTTGTTTGTAAACACCGAAGAAGGGCGGGTTTTCTTATAAGACCTTGTTTCCACACATTTCATCTTCCGTTTATTTTTATCAAACAACAATTGCCATATTGTTCATTCTTGTATTTATTTCCAGTATTTTCTTTATTGTATATCTCTTGTATCTATTGTTGCATCCTGTATAATCACATCTATTTACTGTTATATAGTTTATATCATTGATTAAAACTGCTGTTAGAGATGTACTCTGCTCTTTTCCTGACTGGATATATTTTTCCCAAATGATACTGAGGAGTGGTACCCCACTAATTACGGGCCTCAGGATATTGTGAGCTTAGAGCCAGAGACCTTGGTTCAGGAGGGACTCATAGTTTCATAGATAGACTCTTTATATTGAATTTTTCTCCAACATTATTGTTTAATATTTCTGGAATCATGTGATGTTACTATTATCTCATGAGTTGTATTCATGACTATTCTATTTTTTTTATCATATTTGTGCTTATTTCCATCTTAGATCTGTGATTGAGTATATTTATATTGTTGGTGGCATATTATATTGTTAGATAGATTACCCAAACAGCATTCTACCGTCGATGTTGCGACGTAGGCTGGACGTTGTTCCCGACTTGCATCCCTACACTGGGTGCGGGTCGTGACAACATACCTTCCCCTGACGATGTAATCCAGCCAGAAAATATACCTTATTTTCTCAATAAAGGACTATCTTTGAACTACTCGGAGTGTATGCATATAAGTACACTCTACTTCCTAGAGCACGATTTGGGCCTTCATCTGCACACACAAGTGACCACTACCTACACCGTGCACCGACTTCACTCTTGCCAGGATTCTTATTTCTTAGTCCCACCCAGGAAGAAGGGAGATAAGCTCATCATTTTCGGCAGAGTGGAATATCCCGGTCCTCCATCCCAAAGGAAGTAGAACCAAAATTCGAGGTAGGCAGAATGCCACTCTACGAGTATAGTTCAAAATCCCTATATCTTATCCAAAAGATGGGATACAACCTGAAGGTCACTGAGGGATTGAACTACGGCAAAGGCCAAAGGTCGCCTTTATGAGGATTACTATTATAAGACTAAGCATGGCTTAGGATATGTAACACCTCCTTTAACCACCGAGGGCTCAGATAAAGAAGATGAAGTGCGCTCACACCCTTCAGAATATTCAGCCTGGGACTCCGACGTCAGCATTGGGGACATGCTAAGACAAACATTGTCCTCCAACATGGTGTATGCCGACGTTGAGGAAGACAACGAGGAGCTACCCGAGCTCCTTAAAATGGAACCTTGGGTCCAACACCTCGGTTCATAATGGAAGATACGATTTGAGCAGCGAGAGCCTCCTATCTAGGACAAAGTTATACAAATTGATCTAGGTGACGAGACCTCCCCAAAGCCTATCTTCGTCAGAAAGTCTCCCCAAAACCTCATATCCCTATTACAACTCATCAAGGAATACATTGATGTCTTTGCCTGGAGTTACAGAGATATGCCAGAACTGGATCCCCAAATCGTGGTCCACAAACTCAATATTCTGCCAAACGCCAAACCAGTCAAGCAACAGCAACAACGGTTTCGGCCAGACATGATGGATTCCATCAAAGCTGAAGTCAACAAGCTGATAGCTAGTAGCTTCATCCATGAGAAACAATACCCCGAATGGGTAGCCAATATCGTGCCTGTCGTTAAGAAGAATAGGAAGATCTAAATCTGCATCAATTTTTGTGATCTAAATATGACATATCCCAAAGACGGATTCCCTCTTCCAATCACCGACGTAATGATCGACAACACTTGTGGCTTCGAGCGCATGTCCTTCATGGATGGATTCTCTGGCTACTACCAAATCAAGATATTTTCTGACGATGAGAAACATACTTTGTTTTGGACCCCGATAGGCGTATGCTTCTACACGGTTATGCCTTTCGGTTTAAAGAATGCAGGTGCTACATACCAGTGAGCTATAAGCACCATTTTTGGTGAACATCTATGCAAGATGGTGGAATACCACGTCGACGATATCGCCGTCAAGAGTCGGTCCATAGATGATCACCTCCAAGACCTAAGGACTGTGTTCGACTTAATGCACGCGAACCGCCTCAAGATGAACCCTACCAAGTCCTTCATGGGAGTCTCCAGCGATAAATTCTTGGGTTTCGTCATCACTTCCCGGGGTATTCACATAGACCCCGACAAGACCAAGGCCATCCTGGAGATGAATCTGCCAAGGAACCTCCGGGAACTCTGCGGCCTCCAAGGGAGGTTGGCATACATATATTAAACCTCTCTGGATGTTACCGACCATTCATACAGATAATAAAGAAAGGTGTATCCTTTGTTTGGAATGAAGAGTGCCAACGAGCATTCGACAACATCAAAGAATACCTATCAAACCCTCAAGTACGTGCGATGGATCACTCTATCGTTGCCCTGTTAGCCCAGAATAATGATTCAGGCCACGAGCAGGCTATATACTACCTCAGTTGGATGAAGGTTGGCCTAGAGCATAGGTATACCATCGTCGAGAAGGAGTGCCTTGCGCTGGTATTCTCCATGCAGAAAACTCGACACTACATGATTGGACAGACCATTCATGTAATTTCGTGAGTCAACCCCCTCAGGCCCTCATGACCAAACCTGGGGTACTCAGTTGCCGCTTGGCTACCTGGGAAATACTATTTTCTCCATATGATATGGTATTCATCCCACAGAAGGCCGTCAAGGGTCAAGCATTGGCCGACTTTTTGGCAGCCCACCCAGGGTCAGAAACCTTAAAGATCTATGAAGTAATTCCAGACAAAGTGGCAGACGCCAACGTCACTTCACACAAAGCTGTTTGGCGAATGTTCTTTGATGGTGCTTCAAGAGCGGGGCCCAAAGGTAACATCAACGCTGGAGTCGGGATAGTATTGATCTCCCCATTCGGCCTCGACATCAATCGCGCATACTCTCTTACGAAGCCATGCTCCAATAACGTGGCAGAGTACAACGCCCTAATCATCGGACTCTAGCTCGCCAAGCAAGTTATAGTAGAGTACTTGGAGGCCTATGGTGATTCTCAGCTAATCATCAATAAAGTCCTGGGAGTATATGAAGTCTTAAACGAAGACATGATCCCCTACCACCAAGCTGCACTCAGCATCATCACAACTTTCAAGATATTCTTTATTGAGCATATCCCTCGGTTACAAAATATTGAGGCAGATGCTTTAGCCGGCCTCATTGCTTCCTTGGCACTCCCAGACAACACCCATCAATTAATCACGGTGATCGACCAAGAGTTGGTCTATCCCAAAAGCAACCTACGCTTATGCATCAGCTATGCAGCAGAGGTCGACACCGATACTCAAGATTGGAGACTTCCATTCATCGACTACACAGTCTATGGAATTCTTCCTGAAAACACATAGGAAGCTACTTCAATCAGAAGATGCTACCTTCGATTCTATTACGATAAGAAGACCAAAATATTGTACCGATAGTCCTATGACGGCCTTCTGCTCCGATGCTTGTCGAACACAGAGGCAAAAAAAGCCTTCCGTGAAGCTCACAATGGCGTCTGCGGAGCACATTAACTCGGTCCAAAGCTACATGACCATCTTCGGAGAATGGGATATTATTGGCCGACGATGGTAGCAGATGTTGATTACGCAAGGAAGTGTCAAGCTTGTAAAATCTATGCAGACTTTATCCACCTGCCATCTGAGTTCCTATATCCAATGGTTGTATCTTGGCCGTTTGAGGCATGGGGAACCAGTCTGCCTTCATTAAATGGACATCGATTCATCTTGGCGATCACTGACTACTTCTCCAAATGGATGGATCGCTCGATGAAGTCAAAATAGCAAACGTGGTTAACTTCGTCAAGCATCATGTTATATATCGCTTTAGCTTGCCACATAGGATCGTCCATAACAATGGTCCACAGTTTGCAAGTCACACCTTCTATCGATTTTATGACAAAAACCGAATCCAAAATATAGCCTCCACGACATACAACGGTCTGGAAGAAGAATTCAACAAAACCATCATCAAGCTCCTCAAGAAATTTGTGTCTTCCAACAAATACGACTGGAACGATAAGCTGGATGAATGTCTCTTGGCCTACTGTACAACAGTCCGGACAGCAACTGGGAATACGCCATTCTCTTTGGTGTACGAAAGTGAGGCGAGTCTTCTGCTGGAGATCCAAATCCCTTCACTACGAGTAGCTCTCTCCAACCGACTAACCACGGACGACAACTACCGCCGACAGTTACAGGAGTTGGAAGCACTCGACGAGAAATGACTCTTAGCTCAATAACGCATAGAGTTGTATCAATCATGTCTCTCTGGAGCCTTCAACAAACAGATAAAACAGATAACGTTTCAAGTGGGTGATCTCGTCTTAATAGTAAGAAGACCGATGGTTATGACTCACAAGACGGCCAACAAATTCTAACCAAAATGAGAGGGCCCGTTCATTGTGAAAATTGTATTTTCCAATGGCACATACCTGCTAGCAAAACCTAACGATAACTTGCTCCTGATGACTATCAACGGCAAGTTCCTCAAAAAGTACTACGTCTAAATTAGACTGGTAATCCTCTATTATCAAACTACATCATATCTTCCTGGGTGTTGATTCATGTCCACATTACCTCTGGACTGTCACTCTAATACACTACTGTCACGACCCGCACCCGATATAGGGGTACGAGAGCGTGGGTACGTCCAGCCTACGCCGCAGCATCGGCCGTAGAACGCTGTCTAGGTTAAGTACTATCTAAACAATCTCACACTAGTATCCAACTCCATAAGGAGACACGGATAACAATATAAAAGATCAACATACTCAATCACATAACTACAGCACGATAAAAAATCGAAGAAAATAAAATAATTACAACACAAGTCTAATGTAATTAAATCTAACTCAACATAAATCCAAATCTCAACAAAATGCCGGAGACAAATTCGGTACCAATAAACTACTAAAGGAAGCTAACTAGATAACTAGTGATTCCGGCTAGACCTCCCGGAATCACGACTACACTACTAAAGCCAAGTCTCAGCTACTCACCCTGTGGTTCACCAGTGTCGGATACCAGTCCTCTAGGCATAGTCTGGAAAATGTTTTCCAGTCAGGAAGGAGCAAAGTACATTTCTAAATAGCAGTTCTATATCAATGACATAAACTATATAACAGTATATAGAAGGAAATGTACAAGATGCATGTATATGTACGAGAAATATACAATGAAGAATATACTGGAGATACTGTAAGTAAATGCAGGAAAAGAAACAATATGTCAATGAGCAAGAATCCTATGACTAAGTGTGTGAGTACTAGCTTTAACATGTGATCGGCTTAGGAACTTGATCAGGCTGGTTACATGTGATTAGCTATGATTCATGTAAGGTCAGGCTAACCGTTGGTTAGCTATGATGCATGTAGAGGTCAGGCTAATCACACGTAACAGCTATAAAGCATATAAATGGTCAGGCCGCACCCGACGTGAGATGTGGGGTGAGCTATGATGCATGTAGAGTTGGGTATGATCACATATCTATACTAAAATACTCCCCACCCCCGACTGGTATAGTAGATTCAACCATGGTACACTATGGCACGGGATTCCCTAGGGAGGTAGCAAATCTCCCCGGAAATCAGTGTCTGTACATGTACAAGATATCAATGAAACAAGACTTGTACAAGCTACACCATGAATAAGGAACAACATCTCATGACGAGATCCGTATATACCAATCCGTGTAACCATCGTGTCAAGAGCATGGATATTTACACTAGATACAGTTAACATAGGGGATATCACAATTAAGAAACTAATCAGAGAATGTACTCACCTTGGGTCCTTAGCTGGTAAAACCAATGTCCTGTCCCAGAGTTTCGTCTGGAGGATCCAACAGTCCTATAGACATAATAAACAATACAACGTTTGCATCAGGTGCTATACTAACACAAAATTAAATACCTAACTCAGGGGCTATGCCAGGTATGGCTCTGGTCAATCTAGGGTTAGTGTGCGTCAAGTCGCAAGGGTGTCGCGTCTGCGATTGCTGGGCAAGACAGACGATCAAAATGGTACGGGGCTTGCCAGTACGTCAGTGTACGCGTGGCAGTCAACTGACCATTCACAGGGTCATAGGTCCATGTAAATACGGGGTATTTGTATTTACTCTCGGTCATCTAGTAGAGACATAGAAATGTACATATTGTACTAACATATACATTAAATACATTTGGTACGAAAATAGTTAAGTGTATTTATATATACCTTAAGTAAAATTAATACTGTATGTTTTAATTACAAATAGCTACTAGAAAATACTTTATACAAGGTATATTCACAAGAATAAGCCAAATTAGGATTTTACTATATATACTAAATTCCAAAGTACAAATGACTATGCTAATACATAAATTTAATTTATACTAGTATATATACTTTTTATTAAATAGATATTATATATAAAAATAAACCAATATATATATTGAGAATATATCAAGTATATACAAAATATATATATATATATATATATTTTATACATATACCAAATTAATTATATATACTAGAATACATATTTATATATATAAATCATATTAAATATATATACATAGACATATACATATACATACTCACTATTAAATACATACGTATACATATACGTATTAAACATATACATTAATACTAATAGATATATATACTATAAATATACAATAAATTAATACCATACATTGCATTAATTACTTACTATACATTACATTATATACATACATACTATACATTACATCATATACATAGGAGGGAAGAAGGAGAGAACTCACTGGTGGTGGCTCGAGTACACTGGCCGGACGACCTTCAGGCGGGGAGGAGGAGTACAGCAGGGAGAGCCGGGGAGGAATGGCTGTGGGGCTCGGCCGGAATTGGTGCTCGGTCGGGTGAACAGGAGGTTGGGAAGGAGGAGGCTGGTGGCAATGGAGATGGTGGTGGTGATGTTGGGAGTTTGCAGCGGGAGGAGGAGCTGGGAAGTCCGCCGGAGCTGAGGTGTTCAGGCGGGGAGGAGAAACCGGTGTAGGGAGGAGCTCGGGTGAAGACACTGGTGGTGGCTGGAGAGGCTCTGGGGTCGGGGAGTGTGACCGGAGCAGCAGGGAAGAGCGGGGGGAGGAATGCTGTGCAGTGGAGTTCACGGGAATGGGAGGTGGTGGAGTAGGCAGGGAGGTCGACTGGCTTGGTTGGCCGCCGAGGGAGTCGCAGCGGGAGGACAACAGCTGGAGTAGCGGCAGCGGAAGGAGGCCGGAGATCGGGATGGTACTCGTGGTGGTGGTGGATTGCTGGCCGGCCGGGCTTAGCCAGAGTCCAGCAGCGGGAGCTCGGCGTAGGGAGGAGGGGAGCTCCGCCGGAGAAACAGACCCGGGTCGGGCTCGGGGAACAGTGGCTCGCCGGAGTTCAATGGCCGGTCGGGGAGTTCACAGTATGGTGGTGGTGGTGGTGTTCCCCCCCTCTCATCAATTCAAAAAGAATGAGAAGAAGAAGAAGAAGAAGGGAAGAAGAAGAAGAAGAAGAAGAGAAGAAAAAAGAATGGAAAAAAATTTTAGAATGGGGAGGAGGCTACGGTTGGGGGCTTGGGGCTAGTGAGGAGGTGTGCTTCCCTAGGTTTTTGGGGATTAGGGCTAGGTGATAGGACATTAAATAGGGTGAGAGTGTCTTGGAATGAAGGGTGTAGATGCACCCCTCTAGAATGGATGGTCATGATTTGTCATGAAGAAATTTAATTATTCATGGAGAGGGTTGTTGACTTAGTCAAATAATTGGGCTCTTCATTTGATTGAACCAATGGGGTGTTGACACCTAATGTAATAATTGCAAATTAGACCCCTTAAATTTGGATATTTGTACGGCCGCATAAAATAATAAAAATTTGGCGGGCGATTCGGTGTTTGGCATTTTGTAGGGTGAGGGTGCGTTGTGTGTTCGGTATGGGCTCAAATAGCAGGGTACTGGAATTAAACCGAGATTTACGGAATCAGTTAAAATGGTATCCTCAAATTAATTAGAAATAAATGCAAGCTGCATTCTAAAATTAATAAGGAGTACATGGGGCCAAAATCAGGTCGGGTCACCAATACCATTAATGAAGAAGACTCAGAACAGAATATTACCCTAATTTGGGCCGCACGAAAAATAGGTCAAGATTGCCTCCAATTTCGATTGGAACGCACAACGATACAAAATTAGAATTTATTTTCAGAAATTAAAATAAACGTCCGCGACGAATATTGCGCGGCTAAAATGAAGCTCAAGAGATCATAATTATGAGTTGCAAAAAATATCAGAATGGAAGGCAGGTACGTCTAGGGCAAGGTTGTGAAATTTGTTGGAAGGCAAAAGCTAGGGTAGCGCTCCAAATATCGAAGCAAGGCAAGGCGCAATAATTAAATAAATTACGGTAATCAATTACGACATCTAATAATTAAATCCTAAATAATGTAATTAAATACACAATCCCCAATTTTTGTCAGGTGTTCATCTAGTGGGCTTCTAGGTCAAGTCTACCAGCTCAACATTAATGAACACTGTAAATAATAATATATTTAATTACACATCTCACGAAATTATTAAATTTAAATACACGAAATATTAAATACAGAAAAAGTTAAAATTACCCCTGTTTTTAGAATGTGGTAGTGACAAGTCTACCCTCCTTAAAAGAATTTCGTCCTCAAAATTTAAAGTCCTCATAGTAGTGTTTATACATTATTTTATTTTCCATCAATAGTTAATTCATCAACCACAAAATCAGTTAGTAATCCACCTTGCCATTTCATAATCTCAAAAAAATTTCTGAAATTACTGTATTCCTGCAATATCCTCGAAAATAAAAATCAGTTTCCATTTCCTCACAATTTTCTCTGAATTTAAATTTAAAAAATTAAATTCTCGAATTTTGACATCCAATCCTCTAGTTCACTTAATACACATTAAGACTCCCATCTAAAACACAATCCATAAATCCAACCATTGTTACAAGGTATTATGCTATGGATTTAAACACCAATAAACTACTAAAGGAAGCTAACTAGATAACTAGTGATTCCGGCTAGACCTCCCGGAATCACGACTACACTACTAAAGCCAAGTCTCAGCTACTCACCCTGTGGTCCACCAGTGTCGGATACCAGTCCTCTAGGCATAGTCTGGAAAATGTTTTCCAGTCAGGAAGGAGCAAAGTACATTTCTAAATAGCAGTTCTATATCAATGACATAAACTATGTAGCAGTATATAGAAGGAAATGTACAAGATGCATGTATATGTACGAGAAATATACAATGAAGAATATACTGGAGATACTGTAAGTAAATGCAGGAAAAGAAACAATATGTCAATGAGCAAGAATCCTATGACTAAGTGTGTGAGTACTAGCTTTAACATGTGATCGGCTTAGAAACTTGATCAGGCTGGTTACATGTGATTAGCTATGATTCATGTAAGGTCAGGTTAACCCTTGGTTAGCTATGATAAAAGTAGAGGTCAAGCTAATCACACGTAACAGCTATTAAGCATGTAAATGGTCAGGCCGCACCCGACGTGAGATATGGGGTGAGCTATGATGCATGTAGAGTTGGGTATGATCACATATCTATACTAAAATACTCCCCACCCCCGACTGGTATAGTAGATCCAACCATGGTACGCTATGGCACAGGATTCCCTAGGGAGGTAGCAAATCTCCCCGGGAATCAGTGTCTGTACATGTACAAGATATCAATGAAACAAGACTTGTACAAGCTACACCATGAACAAGGAACAACATCTCATGACGAGATCCGTATATACCAATCCGTGTAACCATCGTGTCAAGAGCATGGATATTTACACTAGATACAGTTAACATAGGGGATATCACAATTAAGAAACTAATCAGAGAATGTACTCGCCTTGGGTCCTTAGCTGGAAAACCAATATCCTGTCCCAGAGTTTCGTCTGGAGGATCCAACAGTCCTATAGACATAATAAACAATACAACGTTTGCATTAGGTGCTATACTAACACAAAATTAAATACCTAACTCAGGGGCTATGTCAGGTATGGCACTGGTCAATCTAGGGTTAGTGTGCGATAAGTCGCACGGACGTCGCGTCTGCGATTGCTGGGCAAGACAGACGATCAAAATGGTACGGGGCTTGCCAGTACGTCAGTGTACGCGTGGCAGTCAACTGACCGTTCACAGGGTCATAGGTCCATGTAAATATGGGGTATTTGTATTTACTCTCGGTCATCTAGTAGAGACATAGAAATGTACATATTGTACTAACATGTACATTAAATACATTTGGTACGAAAATAGATAAGTGTATTTATATATACCTTAAGTAAAATTAATACTGTATGTTTTAATTACAAATAGCTACTAGGAAATACTTTATACAAGGTATATTCATAAGAATAAGCCAAATTAGGATTTTACTATATATACTAAATTCCAAAGTACAAATGACTATGCTAATACATAAATTTAATTTATACTAGTATATATACTTTTTATTAAATAGATATTATATATAAAAATAAACTAATATATATATTGAGAATATATCAAGTATATACAATATATATATATATATATATATATATATATATATATATATATATATTTATACATATACCAAATTAATTATATATACTAGAATACGTATTTATATATATAAATCATATTAAATATATATACATAGACATATACATATACATACTCACTATTAAATACATACGTATACATATACGTATTAAACATATACATTAATACTAATAGATATATATACTATAAATATACAATAAATTAATACCACACATTGCATTAATTACATGGCTCCGCCGGAGAAACAGACCGAGGTCGGGCTCGGGGAACAGTGGCTTGCCGGAGTTCAATGGCCGGTCGGGGAGTTCACAGTATAGTGGTGGTGGTGGTGTTCCCCCCTCTCATCAATTCAAAAAGAATGAGAAGAAGAAGAAGAAGGGAAGAAGAAGAAGAAGAAGACGAGAAGAAAAAAGAATAGAAAAAAAATTTAGAATGGGGAGGAGGCTACGGTTGGGGGCTTGGGGCTAGTGAGGAGGTGTGCTTCCCTAGGTTTTTGGGGATTAGGGCTAGGTGATAGGACATTAAATAGGGTGAGAGTGTCTTGGAATGAAGGGTGTAGATGCACCCCTCTAGAATGGATGGTCATGATTTGTCATGAAGAAATTTAATTATGCATGGAGAGGGTTGTTGACTTAGTCAAATAATTGGGCTCTCCATTTGATTGAACCAATGGGGTGTTGACACCTAATGTAATAATTTTAAATTAGACCCCTTAAATTTGGGTATTTGCACGGACGCATAAAATGATAAAAATTTGGCAGACGATTCGGTGTTTGGCATTTTGTAGGGTGAGGGTGCGTTGTGTGTTCGGTATGGGCTCAAATAGCAGGGTACTGGAATTAAACCGAGATTTACATAATCAGTTAAAATGGTATCCTCAAATTAATTAGAAATAAATGCAAGCTGCGTTCTAAAATTAATTAGGAGTATATGGGGCCAAAATCAGGTCGGGTCACCAATACCATTAATGAAGAAGACTCAAAACAGAATATTACCCTAATTTGGGCCGCACAAAAAATAGGTCAAGATTACCTCCAATTTCGATTGGAACGCACAACGATACAAAATTAGAATTTATTTTCAGAAATTAAAATAAACGTCCGCGACGAATATTGCGCGGCTAAAATGAAGCTCAAGAGATCATAATTATGAGTTGCAAAAAATATCAGAATGGAAGGCAGGTACGTCTAGGGCAAGGTTGTGAAATTTGTTGGAAGGCCAAAGCTAGGGTAGCGCTCCAAATATCGAAGCAAGGCAAGGCGCACTAATTAAATAAATTACGGTAATCAATTACGACATCTAATAATTAAATCCTAAATAATATAATTAAATACACAATCCCCAATTTCTGTCAGGTGTTCATCTAGTGGGCTTCTAGGTCAAGTCTACCAGCTCAACATTAATGAACACTGTAAATAATAATATATTTAATTACATATCTCACGAAATTATTAAATTTAAATACACGAAATATTAAATACAGAAAAAGTCGAAATTACCTCTGTTTTCAGAATGTGGTAGTGACAAGTACTTCGTCGGAGTCTTCCATGTCCATATTACCTCTGAGCAAACTTTTTGGCCTTCACCATCGAACATCACTTCCATATTACCTATGATATCGATTGTCTTCCAACTTATCACCCGTACCCAATCCGGAGTATGCCCGCGATATTAAGTCCACAAAAACTGCCACGTCCATATTACCTGTGGTAAGGCTTATCTCAAACATATTACTTGCATTAACGTGCGCAAAAAGTAGTGAGTCTACGAAACCTATCACGTCCATATTACCTCTGATAGGGTTTATTTTCGAATATATTACTCTCACCCAAGTGCGCAAAAGGGTAATAGGTCCACCAAAATCTCCTAGCGAGATATCTTTACTATCCACAAAACCTATCATGTCCATATTACCTTTGATAGGGTTTATTTTGAATCTATTAATCGTACCCCCAAGTGCGCAAAAGGGTAATAGGTCCACCAAAATCTTCTAGTGGGATGTCCAGACTTACTACAAATGCTGTACTACGACCATTTTGCCTCTAGTATTAGCATAGTAAATGTCATAACATCGACGAAAGTAATTTCTTCTTTCATTAAAACAAAAAGAAGGGGAGAATACAAACATCAAGTAGAAGAGGAGTCAGGGTCCTCCAAATTATTGATGTATATTACCAGAAAATAAAAGAAACAAGCGTCTGAGGATGCAAACAATTAACAAGAAGCGTCTACAAAAATATGTTCTTCTGAATTAACAGGGGCTCAAAGGATTCCTAGAAGATGTCCATCTTTCGTACCTGGGCGACAGATGTTTCTCCCATTTTTTCAATAGAATGCGGCTCGGACTCGCCAAAGCAAAAATCTAAGGAAACTGGAGCCTGGGAAGGTGACGTACTGGTTTTCTTCAGAGCATTACCAGAAGCAATCACGCCAAAAACACAAATGGATGTAAGGAGTCTCGTGGTCGTCAGCCATTTATAAGCGAGGGATCGACGGCTCACTTACTAAGTCATAACTATCTACTCCGCAAGACGCAATGATTTGCTCCTACACAACCCAAGATGTGATTCCCATAATTTAGCCTAATCCTCTCAGAGACCCGAACTGACATAGTAGTGTAAACACGTCAAGCGCTCATCAACACATAAAGCGCAGGAAGTGGTCATTTCTCTCTCAGGATACAAATTAAGTTAGCTAGACAATCGCAATAAAAAAAAGCTTTTTTATTTTAACCAAGGTATAAAGAGCAAACTATACTTAGGGGATCATCTATCTCCCTACCGCAGAATAAACAGCAAAACAAGAACAAAAGATGATTTCAGAAAATGAAACACAAACTACTACTGCTCCTCATTGGTGCACAATTCCTCTATACGCCCCTGGAACCGAGCAATGGAAGCATCAATCTTCGTTCTGACTCTGCACTCGGCTTCCTGAGACAAAGCCACAGGATCATCAAAGTGAGCGTACTGCTGATACTTATGCTCTAGTCTCTTTAATATGTCCTCCAAGGCCGCGGAGGAATGGGCCACCTTACTAGTTTCTCGGCAGATGGCCTTCCTCTCTCGACGAGCCTCCTGAAGATCACCCTCCGCGATCGCCATCTTGGCTTAAAGTTGCATAATTTGTTCGTTGATCTCAATCATGGCATGGGTTGTAGAGTATTCCCGAGCAAGACAGACCTCCCCCCGATCATTCAGCTCATCATGTTTAAGGGCTAGCTTCCTGAGGTCTTGTTCTGTGGCCTCCTTGTTCCGCGCATAAGCGATCTTTACCTGCTCCATAGAAGTCAGAAGGAACTCACGCCTCTCTTCCACTGCGACGGTCATATCAATCTACCGTACTTGATACAATTAATTCAGGCGTTGCTCCACCTCCACCAGCTTTTGGGTCAAAAGGTCAGCCATCTGCTCATGACCAGGGAGGGTCCTCAAAAGCTCAACTTAATTCTAGGCACAGTGCTTGGACCAAGTAAAGGTCTTGCCTCATCCCAGGATAGTTTGCACCCCCGCTTCAGGTGCATGTAGAAGCTCTGAATATTATCCTTCGAGACTTCTTCCACGTCAGCCAAAGTAGAAGGAATCAAAGGAGTCATGACTGTAGGGACTACAGTTGGCCACGGAGGAGGCAAGGCAAAAATAAATGACCCCGGTAATATGATGGCAGCCACGGAACGTCGAGAGGCTTTAGCTTCAGCAAGGTGCCTCCTAATTGAAAGAAAAATCTGGGCACTCGACAGTCGAGAAATCTTGACCTCTGTAGTGTTAAAGTTCGAGGATGTGCCAGCATCAGTCGGTTCTATAATAACAAGGAGGGGAGCAACCACCACACCCGAAGGACCTGTAGCCATAGGAACCTCCACCGTCACGTCCCCCGTAGAGGGTGCCACCAGATATTCTTTGCCATCGCTAGAGCTAAGGGAAGGTTCAAGCCTCTTCCTCATGAGCTCACCACCCCCTCCTTCCTCTATACCTACCTCGGCAGCTAGGTTCGCCGTTCACAAAGGAGAGACTCCGCCTGCAGGATCATAATTACCCAGGGGCAGCGTTACCCGAAGAATTAAAAACTCAAGCCAAAAATTTTTATCTCTGGTAAAATGGCAAAATAATATACCTGAGGAAGATAGTAGGATTAAAGGCCCACCCGTCACAGTTGGAGTCACCCCCAAAGTACTTAAGTTATCTTCCAAGACTCGAAGAGCAGCGAGTTCTGTTGATGGCCCTTCAGGGATGTGATCACCCGGATCCTTAGGGACGAGCTCTTCAATGGCAACCTCGAAATCGTAAGAGGTTGTTCCCTCCTCTGGTTTTGCGTAAGAAATCCTGGCGGCCGTCGACCGCCGAGGACGGCCCCTCCTCCCTTGCGTCTGCAAATCATCAAAAATACCAAAACCATGGTATTTATATAAAGGACCAAGAGAAATTAAATTAAGAGGATTTATGGATATGGCCGTAGCATCTAAAGTGGATCCTGGATCAAATGCCACTAATGCAAGGGGTCCTACCTTCTCCCTCACAGAGCCCTCCTCGCCAGGGTCTGACTTCCCGACATATCCTGTACCCTAGGCCACTTTAACTCGTGCCTTCTTAGGATGACCTGGGTGGTGAGCCACCGTAGCCTTACGCTTAGGAGCAGGAGGGTCGTCAGAAGAACTCCCCTCTACAGATATCGGATTCGATTCAACTAGCAAAGGTTGAGCTACACTTTTGTCCTTCTTAGGCGTTCGTCGACCTTGTGTCGACGGAGGCGCAATGATGGTACCGGCTAAGTAGCCTGTATCTGGGACATAGTTTGTTACCGGAGTATTGATTGGGCAATAAAAAAGTCCCATTGCATATAGATGTTCGGCGCCACATTAGTCGCAGGCAACCCGAACTATATATCTGTACCAATGGCAGTATAATAACGTCATGCTCAAGAACCATCAAGAAGACCGCTATAATTCCCAAGCGAGGCATTGGGAGTCTCCATCAAGAGTTGGCTATACCCTAATTGATGAGCAAACCGACTGGGAACATAGGGCTCCAGGAAGACCTCAACCCAGACTTGATATACCAAGTGAGAAGGAGGAATGGCAAGGAGCCAACGGTAGAGGGTCACTGACAATCGATGATCGACAGTATCGCTATCTCGGTGGATGACATTGCTATCCTCCTTAGTAAATTCTGGAATCATCGTAAAAAATATCCAACCATTCATATGGGCAAGCTTCCTCCTACAAGAGGGTATGTATTTATACTGCCACTTTATCCCCCTATAGCGGCGGATAATGGCATCTCCCTCTAACATCCCTTGTTGGGTACCGGGACGCATACGGGAGCGATGGTGCAATAGAATCCATCCCATCTGGTAATGATAAGGTAACTCTACCCATTGAATTCTCCAACCCCCTTGTGGCATTTGACATTTTCGATAAATCACCGAAGACCTCGATGGATACAACAAACCATCGTAGGCAGTAACGCAAGTGGGTGGCCAAAAGCTAACCGCACAGCTAGGAGGATGGGATTGCAACTAATTCTTTCAATCGAGCTAGACCCTCCCACAAATACACAGTTGTGCAGCCAGATTATCAAGTACCCTGCTAGCAACGCTTTGTCGAAAATCTCATGGGTATCCATGAGAAAATAACTTAATTCCTCGCCTTTAACCGACTTCTCGCAATACTGTTGAATCGAACCCTGGCGTCCTTCTGGGATCGCGGTGCCCGAATATAAATCTCGTCTGATCCAGGCACCTCCAAAAAAAGATAATGCATCCAGACAGTGATGTACAAGATAGGCCCCTCAGAAGCTTTTTCTTCTTTATACTCTCTCTGGCAGAAGCTATGATGGCACAGAACTCTTGATATACAGCCAAGAATCCTGGATTCTCCTTCTTAAATTCTCTTAGCTTGTCATTGCTCGGGGTATATTCTTCATAGGGAACCTCACCCTAGGGAAGCCTCGAGACTGAATGTATCTCGTGTAGGGCCGGCCCCATCTCCCCGCCAGGAGTGAAGAAAGTCCCCATGTGGTAGTTGTACATCTCCATTAGTGAGAGGAAGAGGCAATGGTTCGTAGATAGGCCATAACAAGTTTTTCTCATGACGAAGAAAATGTCAGAAGCTTGAAGTTCTGGTTTATAGCGCTTTAACACCTATTTGGTCAAGCGATACCAAGAAAGAGTATAATGGGCCCAGCCAAGGGTTCACAGCTGTCCAGGTGGGTATGCACCCTTCTTGGCAACCATGTAAAGGAAGGTATCCGTAGCATACACATCAAGGTTCGGTCCCAAGTCACTCCTAACGACGTCGGGTGCTAAGCCAGTAGAAGTATAAGAGGGCGACTCTTTGTGACACGAGAAAGCCCCCTTGCTTTGATTTTCCCCGGCTCGAATCTTACCGTTAAAAGTCCTTCTCAGCTCAGGCATCAAATTCCAAGCCATCGCCCTCTGGCCCATCACTATGTGGAAATTGAATAAAGGAATATGTCGTTCGAAAGGAGCTACGGACATCTTCGTCCCACGGTGAGTAAAGCTCCAATCCTCCCTGAACTTCCCCAATCCGGGAGCAAACGAGGTCAGAGCATCGCCAAACAGACAGTAAGGCTTCTTGGAGGTGTGATCCTTCCCCGTAGCAGCCGCCCCTGAAGTTATTTGTCTTAGAAGGAAAAACTTGCCCTGCTCAGCAATCTGCTTCTTCCTATTAAACGACAGCAACTAAGTCCTCAAAATTTATACTCAATGGAACTCGTCTAGGGTTGAGCACCAACTCCCCTGAATGGGTGGTGGGCAACTTCACTACACAGCATAGAAAAGATATGCGTATCAGCAAAATTCTTTGCATAAATCTAACATGCAAAGAAGAATGATAGGCGCATGAGATAACCTCGCATGACGGAGTCCCCAAAGGATACTTGCCCATGCGACGAATCACAGCTTGTGCATCTGCAAGGTTGCACGAGGCATACCTCTAATTATACGCTAGTGTAAAGGCCACGCATGTCTCTATATCCACTTGATGAACCGTGCAAATGGTATCTCTGTGTTCTTACGTATCTCCACCCACTAGAGAGTCCTTACCTAGGATGGGCCTCTGAACATTTGAAGAAAACTTTAGGGGTCCAACCTCATCGGTAGTATCCTTCCTCTTTTCCTTTTCCTTCTTCTTGGGCGCAACATCCTCAGTCACGGGGCCCTTACCCTTGGCAGCGGAGGAAGACGAAGGATCTCGGGAAGCCATGACAATCGATGGGGAAGGAGAGAACCAACGACAGCGGAGATGGAAGAGTACAAGAAAAGGCAGTGAGCTTTCTCTCTCCAAACCCTCCTCCTTTTATAGACAGGGGTGCTTCGAAGTACGAGATGCCTCTGTCCATATGACAACTTAGGATGAGAGAGGCGATTGAGTTTTTGATCCGCCATAATCCCCAAATGAACCGACGCTTCGGGCTCCGTGTTATCAGACGGTTCAGAATCACAATAGATTGGCTCAAAGGTAGAACCAAATATTTCTATTTAATACTGATTTAACATCATGGCAGAGACCTCCACGTGATAACTTCTACATGCGTCAACCTGACAAACTTAGTAGAAGGAGACAGATTGTGAATGCGTGTTAATTTCTTGCTTCTTATTCAAAGTATTCCAGACTTATTCAAGTCAGAAAACTTTGAAGGGGGTCTTATAGAAGCATGAAAAATCTCTCCATGCGCTCAAGTTTATAGTTAACAAATAAGCAAGAGACGCATAACAGTGGTGGACGTATAACACCCTCGGATACATGATATCCTAAGACGCATGTCGTCCTTTGATGCATCATCCCTATAACCACATCAGAGCATTTATGACTCCAAAAAATAGACAGTCATCCTGACCGCCTCGAATCCTGTACCGATGATTAGAATTCGGTTGATAGCTTCGTCATAATTACTTTTGGCAGTATATAGCTGTTCAAATGCCACAAATGCAAAAGACAACAAAAATCCATACGTCTCTGGCCAATTGTGTTTTAGACTCCATGCGCTCCATGCATCTCTGTCCCAATGCGTTTCAGACTCCATGTGTTATATGCGTCTCTGGCCCAATGCATTCCAGACTCTATGTCGTCCATGCTTTTCTGGCCCAATGCATTCTAGACTCCATGTATTTCATGCGTCTCTGGTCCAATGCATTCCATCTAATAAGATCTTTCCATTACAACTAAAGAGATCTTCGTGCAGTTGATGTGGGCTACGGGCCCAAATGACGAAGTCATACATACCATGGGATGAAATGACCCCGAGATCTCATTAACAGTAAATCCTAACCAAGCTCACATGGCAGCTTTATCGTGACATGCGGCCACAGTTACAATCGTATTCTGTTAAAAGAGCCCTATGCGGTCAACGAACAGGGGTGAATGCGACATCCATAGCATGCGGCCATAGAACAACTATAAATAACAGGGTACTACCCCCATACAAAAGGCTGGTTGGTTATCTATGAATCTATATTCAAGCAAGAGAGAAGAGCTTTTGCATCGGATCGTCCATGTAGAAAAGAAAGTTCTAAACTCCTAACCCTCCATCGTCACCCCCTAGAAAACAAATTTGTACTAAGATTGTCTTCTGGGACTTCTCTATACTTTTTCTTAGTTTGTTAATCAAATCGAGTTCTTTCAAGTTCTCTTTTTGATTTAATGACAAACAAGGTTCATGACGTATTTCATGTGTCTCAGTTGCATAGGTATGTCCCAGACCCGAGCCATGTCCTCGACTATTCTGAGCTAGTCATGAGTACCGACTTGTCTTACGAGGAACAACATGTGTCCATTTTGGACCAAAGAGAGAAAGTACTCAAGAACCGGACTATATGCCTTGTCCGTGTTGCTTGGGGGCACCACTCTTTTGGAAAGTCAACATAAAAATATGAGGACGATATTCGGTCTCCGTATCCATATTTATTTGACTCACAAGGTATATATCTTCATATGCCTTTTTCCAATTCCGTGATCATTTATCACCTTGCTAGAATGCTATTAATATTGCTTTGTATATATTATTTGACTTACTTGTATTTTGTATGTGATTGCTTGTAGCTAGATGTGCTTGTTCTGATGTCTCTAGTTGCTTTAGTGTTAAAAATTTTGAGTTCAAATTTTTTTTAAGGTGAGTAGTGATGGCACTCCCCTATCACGTATACTCGGAATATACTCAAGTTGGCGTACTTTGAGTATACTTTAAGCGCACAGATGAATGGAGCTTTGCGTACATTAGCTAAGTATTGAGTGTGTGGTGGTGGTAGATAGGGCGTGTGGCTTGGATTTGTTGGAGAGATTCGACGGTTCACCATCAACCCCTTGCATATATATATATATATATATATATATATATATATATATATATATATATCATTGTTCTTATTATCTCTCCTCACTTGTTTATTTTTCTTATTTTGCGCCTGGTTTTCTCCATAGGTAACTACATGTTGCAAATTTGAAGAAACATGATCGGCTATAGTTTTAATCTTAGTATTTGTTTATTTTAATTAGTTTCTAGTAGTGTTCTGATTATAGTTAGTTCTTGGAGTTTTTAGATTTGAGGTGGTTAATAGTTTATATCTTGGTTTTATAATAAGGGTTTTCATAATTATATTTTCCTAGAAAATGATCCCCCAAAATGGAAAAAATGAGATATTTTTAAAAGTTGTTGTTTCCTGATTTTGAGCTTAGGAATTTTCTTGAGTTTTGGTTCTTGTTGCTTGAGGAATAGAGCACTGTCATAGTCTTGAGCTTGAGCTCTGAGTTCATCAATGGTGGGTCGGTTAGAGAAGAAGAAAAGTGACGAGAAGTACACAGGAGAATTTGCATTATGGGAGCATGTTGAGTGTGATCCGCGGTCCATGGGCACATGTCGAGTGTGACCTGCAGTCCATAACTCGTGTGCACTTTAAGAGTACTGCCAATCCTTACAAAAATATGTCAAGGGGATAAATTCTTGGAAAAATCCTTCTTGGCGCACTTTTGGAAGACTTTATCCTCTGGCGCACAATTGATGTACTAACGAACGAACCAAGCAAAAGTGCGTCGGGCTACCTTTCAGTGCACTTTTATCAACTTCCTATTAGTTGGCACACTTTTTATAGGCCGACGCAAAATTTTTACATTGTGCATTAAACTAACATAAGTGCGCCTTTATTATATATATGGCCATTGGCTCACTTTTGATAGATTAATAACCTGACACAAGTTTATCTCTTAGCGCATTCTTGCTCGGTTCAGCCTCGATAAGCTAGCCTTGACTGTGGCATATCTTGATTCTCGAGGCCCTCGACTGTCGTGCCCCCGACTGTCGTGCCGCCTAGGAACTTTGGTTTTACTTTGTAGTTATTTTTCATTTGTATAGTGTGCCACATCTTTCTGCTACTATTTTATCGATTTTGTGCGTCAGTTTACTTGCATGTGTAGAATACGCCTATTCCCAAATCCATGATTTTGTGTGATATGTTATAGACTTCTGCGCCATAACTTTTGTGAACTAGTGTTATAGGTTTGTGCACCATATAGTTGCCTGCTCGTGCATTTTATTCGCCACTATTCCTGACTAGCCTATTTGGCACTTGCAAGAACCAGGACTTCTTGTGATTGATTGTGCATGCATAGGTCATATTGTGCACTTGATGCCTATTCTGGATTAGTTGAGCTTAACCATGATTGATGATCTATGATCCCAGAACTTGAAGAATTAATGAGGCCTTCATGACTGTGACTCGATCATATGAGATATTAAATTCCTAATTAACTATGACTCCTGACTTGATTAAAATATAATTTATGTGACCAACTGATAGGTTGGGTACCCTGACTTGGTTATTGTATTCGTGCTGATACACTTTTCCTACTCGCTTGTTTATAACGACTTATTGTACACTCGGTGTGGGACATTGGCCAACATGTACATTAAACGTGACATGATGATTCCTTCTCCTTGCATAATATTATATTTCTAAATTCTTGGAACGAAAATAATAATGGATCAGAACAATAGCGTGGTTAGGTTATTGCTTGTTTTAATGTTGCATCCATATTATAGTGAATCCAAACTTGACTCCTAATATTAAATATATTTCTATCAATGTGCCTGTACTCTGTACGACATTATTAAGGAGAATGTTCCTGTGGCTACGACAGGAAATTTTATATCACTCTAGGATCAATTAGGTAACATAAAAGCTGGTTAGAACATGGGAAGGGAATGGCATCCCAAGATCGTGCGTGATGGGCCGCTCCCTGATAATTTTTATGTTGCGCAAGGCTAGCCACCACGGATATTGTATATCATCTATATGTAGTGGAGTGCAATATTCAACTTTTTATATTTAAACCGAGCTAACATTCTCTCTATAGGAAGGTTGGAACTGTTACTGATTCAATAGCGCGGTGGCCCTACGGGGGACTGGTATGACAATAGCATGGTGGCCCTACGAGGGACTAGTGCGATCATAATTTTCTGCTTGTATAATATTGGCTCGCTTAGCACTACTCGACGTGGCAAAAATCTAAGGATGCTTATTATTATTATTATTATTATTATATTTGGGATAATCGCAGACTCCACATAATAAGCCGTAACATTATTTGGTCATTCTAATCTGACTTGGTTGTGATTGTAGCTCTGCTAGTAGCTTAGGGACATGAACTGTCATAGTATGATGTTCAACTTTTGTCCTTGTTTGATTGGAGAGTTGGGTCATTATGCTATGATGGAATATAGACCGAACTACAACACATAATCCTAGCTTGACCATAATTATGGGTTGTATCTTATCTTGGGTGGCATGGCATTTTCTGTCCTTGTTTGGTGAAGGAGTGCCATGTTATCCAAAAGATGGGGCACGAGCTAATTATTCTTGGCTCCTGCACTATATGCTTGATCTATGTTTTTGTTTCTTCATTCGTGCTTCCTTGTGGTACTTGCTATTTGGGGTCTAACCCCATTGGTTTTGTATGGCTAGGTTTAGAGCCAATACCAGAGCATCCGGCTTATCCTCCGTACGATGACGAGCACTAGAAGGATGGTAGCTGAAGGGCACAAGTGGGTTTCTTGATCACTTCTCATATTGTACATTCTTTTATTTTGGACATTTAGCCATCGGCACCGGTTAGCCGTCTTGTCTGGACATCAGTTCCTTTTTCTACATAACTGTAACATAATCAGACTACAGTTGATCTTGATTGTGTAACTATTGACACTCTACTTGTCATGCCCCAATCCCAAAATCTATGGGACCAGACACGTGGCATTGGCCAGCTGGTACAACTCCGTAGGGCTTTCCAATTTAATGGACCCGACGAAGTGCACTTACGCTGTCCACGGTCAAGTGATCAAACTAAATATCTAATTCTAACATGCAACAACTAAACTAAATCTCAATCTATGGTAAATAAACTCAAGAAAGAACGATATGCATCATCAGTCTGTAGCCCAATAATACATTCGTTCGAATAGGCCAAAAGAATAACATAGGCCTATAAACACTAGGCTATAAAAGCAGAATCAAAAGTGGAAAGTACTACATGACTGTAATAGTTGAAAATGTAAAGATACCTACAATGATGTCTACACTCTACTAAATCAAGCATCATGCAAACTGTATAAATAACCTGGAAGGGAACCAAATCCTTAGAGGGACGTAACAAGGTACAAAAATAAATGACATAAAGTAAATACTGAGTAAAGTAAATCAGGGTGAACTATCCTCCTAAGTAAATACAATTTGAGGACAACTTAGTGAGTATAGAAAGTGTAGGCTAGATATATGCTGATGTAATTCACCAATCACCGAGACTGGCTAGTATAGGCCACATATTCCCCCTATCTTAGGGTACTATGCATATATAATAACGTCCATCTCCGAGGAGCGTGGCATCTGTATAAGTAATAACGTCCAACGTTCTCTAGAGTGTGGTATCTGAATAATGTCCAACACCCCGAAGAGCGTGGTATCTGCACAAGTAACGTCCAACACTCTAAAGAACGTGATATCTGCTTAAATATATACGTCCATATCGCTCTGAAGAATGCAGAATTTGAATAAAGGAGGTGGGTGTCCCATAAGCCTACTAGTCGCCTTTCCCGTCCAATGCCAATGTATAAATCTCAAGTGAGACATGGACATCTCGTACTATAATGCAAGTCACTAAAGAAGTATACAACTAAGCTAAATACCGTTACACGTGCTGCTCACACCGATGGCTAGTCAAGCATAAAGCACGTGTCCCTACATGAATTCACTCAGTGACGTGTAATGATACGTGTCAAGGCTTGGGGAGTCATATTGATAACTCCATAACTTTAGATGCGTCTACTAGATACTAGGTCAGACACAAGCCCTAACGTCAATGCCTTCGTTGACTGCACCCGAGTCTTTCTCGGACGCGCAGAGTTATATAATATTAAAATAATAAAATATGCAACTAAATAATAACTGAACTTAAACAGTACAACAAGACAAGGTATACTTGCTTGGGTCCTCAAGCTGCGAGTACCAAAATCCTGCTCCCGAAGTCTCGCCTGAATGGTCCAGTGATCCTATACATATAATATAATATAATCATCAGTCATTACACTAGTACGAATGTAAATATAACTACACTGCACTTAGGAACTGACGCAGAGGAGGGTCATAATTGGTCAACTAGCAGGGTCGCATGTGCACGCAACTAAAACGTACAAGTGTCATATCCTCAATTACCGTGCACAGCATGACAACGAGTTATCAAAATATGCTACAATATCAAATAACATATCATACAAAACATCAGTCCTAATTTACAGGGTAATGTGTGTAGAAGCATAAAAAATACGCTGGATAGCTATACGCAGCATGTTGATGCTGGGCAGCGTAAAAGATGACTTCGGAGACATCAGCGTACAATAGAGCCTTTCCGCTAAGTACAGCGTAAAATATAAGCTCAAGGACTATCCGCATAATGCAGTACGTCCAGGCTGCTTCAGCATAAAAAAGGGTGCTACATCGCCTTTATGGCGTAAAACTTATCCACTTTTAATGCAGCATTGAAGTGTACGAGGAACGCTTCATATTCCTCGAAATGAACCTGTCAAATCATGCAGTGAACCTGACGTCTGACTCCTGACAAAGAGTACTGCACGACTACCCAGACGACGGCTATAATGATGACACGGCACAGCGACCCAGACTGTCATTTAGTGACATTTCCTTGGCGTAAACCGCTTTTACGCATACAAGAGAATACGCTGCCTAGTTTTACACAGGCAGATATGAGTTGTTTACGCTCCGCAGAAGACAAACAGGCTGCCATGTCAAAAGCTGCTCTTCGTACAGGGCTCGAGGCACATCTCTGCATTTAATGCGTAGAATGGTGACAGAGCCTCGAGGCACGTCTCTACATTTAATGAATGATGGCAGATCTTTGAGACACGTCTCTGTATTTAATGCGCAGAGTGGTGGCAGATCTTTGAGACACGTCTCTGGAATATGCTGCCTAGTTTTACACAGGCAGACGTGAGCTTCTTATGCTCCGCAGAAGACAGACAGGCTGCCACGTCAAAAGCTGCTCTTCGTACAAGGCTCGAGGCACGTTTCTGCATTTAATGCACAGAATGATGGCAGATCTTCGAGATATGCCTCTACATTTAATGCACAGGATGGGGGCAGATCTCTGCATTTAATGTAAGAGATTTGATTATATCTCCAAAAGCCATGATTTCGGCTAAGACGTCCACATCATCACTATGGCACATTATGCCATCAGACTATGGGAGCACGCTATACGCTATCTCCTTGGAATATGCCAACTCAGGCCACATTTGCATTGGTGCGTATTAAAACTATTCGATCTAGAATTCGCCCAAGGCCTCAGTCAGGGGAGGAGGATCAGCTATCTTCTACACCCACTCGGCTTCTATGCCTACTCGGCTTCTATGCCTACTCGACTTCTTCGCCTACTCGGCTTATATGCCTACTCGGCTTCTACGCCTGCTCGTCCTCTATGCCGGTTTGATAACTCTTTGGCTTCTACGCCATGGTGACAGTTATTGGCTTCTACGCCAACCTTTTCTACGCGAGGGATAACTACCCATGTGGCTTTTATGCCGTGATCTTCACAGCAGTTATACGCGTTATCTCTTAATGGGATACGCGTCACACGCTCATTCAAAAGATCATTTATACGTGAGTAACTGTTATTGTAACCGTTGCGTAAAAGGTGCTATGCTTTCCACTACCCGACTTCTACGCCGACTGAAGGGTCACTGTCACTAAAACCCTATAAATAGAGACCTCTCTCCACAGAGGTCCAAGGTCGCAAATTCCATGCTCGGAAAAAGAAGGTCAAAGATTCCAAGATCAAAAGAGAAGGTCAAGGAACTAAGAGTCGAAGAGTCTTTGAGAGAGAAGAATCCAGAGCTCAGGCAAAGAGTAGTAATCGACGATTTTGGCATCAAGCATCCACTCCCTTTTGCAACCTTCGAGACTGTTTTCTATCTTCTACGGTAATTCTTCATCATCGTGTGGTCCAAGAAACAAAGTGATCAACTGCAGATCAGACTCCTATAGCAATATTTACCCAGATTAAAAATTGTACTTGATATCCTCGTATATGATTAATTGTACTTTTTGTTTGTGAACCAAAGAGCGGGTTTCGTATAAACCTCATCTTTATTTCTTTTATTTATTATCAAACATAAGATGGCGACTCTGCTGGGGATGTCTTTCTCTTCTGAGGAGAAAGCAATTGCTCAATACGATGCGGTATCCGTAGGATCCGTGAAGAAGACCCTGGTCGTCCAGTTCGACCAGTCTGCCTACGAAGATATGCTTCAAGCAGGGGGTAGCTCTCACTCTCTCTCTGTTCAAGATAACAGGAAGCTGCGTAAGGTTTGGATGCCGAAGACATCCCCTATCATTCTTGCCGACTCTCTGACCTCTCCGACCGGCTAGGTTGTAGCTGCACAACCTTCGCACTCCGCGCGTAAAATTCAGTCTCCCATCCCTGACGTGGCAGACAAAACTTCGGACAATGCCTCAGCGCTAGTCCAGAAGTCTCCTTCGTGCTCCGCGTATAAAATTCAGTCTTCCGTCCCTGACGTGGCCGACAAAACTTCAGACAATGTCTCAGCGCTAGTCCAGAAGCCTACTTCGCGCTCTGTGCGTAAAATTTAGTCTCCCGTCGCTGACGTGGCAGACAGAATTTCTAAGAATGCCTTAGCGCCAAATCAGAAATTCCAAACGCGCTCCGCGCGTAAAGACGCATCTGCTTTTCGCGGAAAAGCAGATGATCCCTGCAATCTACGCAAGGAAAAGCAAGTGGCGGACTACTCAACTTCTCGGCCCTTACGCCACCAAGGGAAGAATCTGCCCGCCCTCTGGATTACGCGAGAACCGGATGGCCGACTGAGGACCTCCTCAGCTTTACGCCAGCCGGAGCAGAACTCCAAAATACGCCAGGTGAAGCCCCTCAGTGTAAGAAGGCTCAGTTTGCGGAAAGTCACGCCCCTCGGGGATCATCCGCTACCCAGATGGCCAACCTGTTGTATACGGGTGGCACAAGGAGAACTATGGTTCCCAACATCCGCATGCCAACTGATGTGAACAGAAGGAACAAGCCATCTTCTTCTTCTTCTTCTGTAAATCCTCCTGACCTGCGTGAGTATCTGATCCAGAAGAGCAAGGGTAGGGGATCTTCCAGTATGTCTATTACGCCTCCTGGCGAGCACTATTGTAATAGCCATAGGATTGTAGTTAATTGTTGCTGTTCTGGAGCAAAACGGTCGGTTTTCGACCGGTTGAACTACTCTCTGTCTTCCCAAGAAGAAGAACCCGCACATGCATCAGTGAACATGGCTTCACATGTTCCTAGAGGAAGGTCGAGCTCAAGACGTCCAAGCCAAAGGAGATTCGACAAGCTCCTTAAGAACGCTGAAGCTGGGGTGTTCCGAAATACCTGTTCGAAGTCACGACAACCGGCTTCGTACTCTTCTGATTTCAATGCTGGGGGTCGCCAGTTTCCCGAATCAGATGCCGAAAGTATAGAGTCCACTTCTACAGAGACCTATACTAATCCTTCAATGACACCCAGGGAGATGGGAGTTTATGCCATTGGAGACGAACGCGAGGAAGCTTCCCCGTCGGGGAGCACTGAGCAACGCATTGTTGTACTGGAGACATCTCTGAAAGAGATGCAATCCATAATGGAGAACATGCACCAGATGATGCTGACTCAACACACAACTGCTATGGCTCAAGCATCGATCCCTCCAACTCAGATACGTATGGGAGTAGACTTACCACCATCTAACATAAATCAGGAGCCTGCTCTAGATCAAGAGTCAGCAGTTCCCCCATATCCCCCCTCGGAGAATGTATTACCTCCTGTTGGAGTCGCAGTACAACCGATCCCTCATCACTCCGTAGTCCCGCTACCGGCTGAAGATCCAATACAGACAGTATGGGAGTTGAAAGCCCAATTTGACGCCTTGAAGCACAAAGATCAGCTCAAGAAATTAGGAATCAACCAGCCTTACCCGACTATCTGGGAAGAGGCCCCTTTCCCTCCTAAATGCAAACCACAGACTATGGCTTTGTTCGAGGAAAAAATGTCACCGAGTCAGTACATGAACTACTTCAGTATAATGATGGTGTTATTACAAGGGAATGACGCCCTTCTCACTCGAGTGTTCAAAGGCTGTCTCTCGGGGGTAGCTTATCTGTGGTACCGAAGTCTGGCGGACAACTGCATTACTTCCTTTGAAGACTTCAAGGCTTTATTCTTTGCGCGATTCTACGAGGGAGGGATGGACATGTCTATGTCCTCTCTCATCGAAGTGAAGCAGAAGGAAAAGGAGAACGTTCGCACTTTCATCGAACATTTTCGTCAAGCCACTTTGCAAATGCCTCCAGGAGTTCCAGACTCGGCATTGGTGGACATCTGCAGAAAGAACCTTCTTCCCGTGATCTCGGTGTTCACAGGACCATATCAGTTCCATGATTGGCCCTCTTTCATCGTCTCAGCGGTAGCCGCTGAGGACAACAGTCAGAAGGCATATGATAATGGCATCATGATCTCGGCCTCTGATAAAGGCAAGAGGTCACCCTCCAACATCGACCATCCTCGTGGTTCCAAGGAAAAAGAAGCTCTGGCGATCAACACGTCCAGGCAAAAGATTGTGGCAACCACACAGACAAAACCTGAGACTTCCAGGCCCATTGAAGTGTACTCTTTTGACGACGATGATATTTCGAGCGTATTCGAGTGTCTCGTCAAAAGCGGCAAGATTACCCTTCCTAAGGAGAAGCGGCCTAATAAAGTCGGCAGTACTAACAACCCCAAGTACTGCATCTTCCATAGATACATACACCACCCTACAAAGGCATATTATGTACTGAAGAGGAAGATCCAGGAGCTGATCGATGCTAAGGCCATCACTCTGCGCAACAGCGAGAAGACGGTCACAGCCAACATGATCTCTCTATAATTTGGCAATCTGCCTCCCCAAGAAGTCCTGGACGGTGTTACACCTATTTCCCGGACAACGATGAATATCGTTAATCTCTCTCCAGCTAGAGGTCAAAATCATGACCTGGTACCCCTAACTACCCAGCGAGGCGAGATTATGTGGGTTCATCCAGATCTGGTGTCAAAGATCGAGGAAGAAAGTTAAGCTGCTAAAGCTAAGTTTAAAAAGAACTCGAAGCGTAAACCGTGTCACATGGTTGCGGTACACTCGGCATCAGAAGACGAGGTCTTGGCTACTGGAACCCGTTCAGGGAAAGCTTACCTCAAGGACTATGGAGCAAGTCAGGAAGATGCACCAGCAGACGCTTCAGCTGCCAAGCCTTCAGAACCGGAACCCGCCATACCAGAGGCCGGTCCCTCGAGACCAACTTCGACGGACAAAAGAAAGCAAAAAGAAGTGCGCTTCGATAAATCTTTGAAAAACATTCAAAACAAAGGTTTAGAGAAGCCATACAACTTCGACATCCTGGCCCAATTGGCTAATACACCAGCCAGGTTGTCCATCTTCGAACTACTCAGGCTCTCTCAGGACACTCGTCAAGCCCTGAGTGAAGCATTGATGCAGGCGGATGCATACTTGACCCAGCTCAAGTCCCCTGACGAAGAACCCGTGGCATGTCTTCAATGCCACAGTATGATGGAGGTGGTCCCGAACATCACTTTCACTCAAGATGACATGCTATTAAAATATAACAGGCATGACAGACCCCTCTATTACACCGGATATGTCGGTTCCATGGAGGTTGACCGGATTCACATAGATCCGGGATCATCGATCAACATCATTCCTCATAGTCTGCTAAGACCGCTGAGGATTCCTACCAGCAAATTGGCTTACACCACCACTACAATCGTGGGTTTCAACGCCAGAAAAAGCAAGCCGTTGGTAAAAATTCGCCTGAGGATCCAAATTGGCGACCTTAGATCAGTGGCCACATGCTATGTCATTGATTCAGAGGTATCCTATAACATTCTGCTGGGCAGACCTTGGATCCACGACCACAACATCGTTCCTTCGACTCTGCATCAATACTTTAAATATGTAGATGCCCAAGGAACAGTACAAACGGAGTTTGCTGACCTGAACCCGTTTAAAGGAGTAGAATCCTACTACTCTGATGCCATGTTGTACTCTCTAGACTACATGGAAGAGGAGTCAGGCGAAGCAGAGAAGGAATCCCATCGGGAGCCAGAAGAGCCCTCTGCCAAGCAACCTCTGTCAGTCAAGGTGAAAGGGCGAACTACTCTTCCAAAAGCCATGGAGCCCATGGCTATCCACCTGAACAAAACCAGGTCAGGAAAAGGTGGTGATCCTCTAGTGATCACTTTGAACCAGAAGCCTCCACCCTTGGTCATCAACCTTCGGCACAGCAAACAGCCGATTGATGTAAATCCTACCGGAAATGTAGTTTCTGATGATAATAAAGATCCTCTTTTCCAGTACATCGATGCTCAAGTTCCAAATCAGGAATCCTCTCCCCATGACGATATAGAACCTATAGCACAAAAATTCTTGGAAGCTATAGATTCCTATCATCCGTATTTGTGGGAAGTAGCATCGTCATCCAATATCACCATGACACATGGACCACAAGAAGATTCTATCTTTATTGTCCCGCCTACTTGCAGCAGTCAGCGTTCAATAGTCTTCGGCCGCATGCGCAATGGACCGACTGTACAAGAAGATTCTCCCGATGACGATGTTGGTAAAATGCAGGTTCACAGATATAGCCCGCAAGCCTTAAAGATTATGCAAAGTATGGGTTATGACTTGAAGCTGGAACCAGGCCTCAACTATGGGAAAGGCAGACGAATGCCGCTGCACGGTGATCCTTACTGTCAACGAACTCGTTTTGGGTTAGGGTATACCACCTTCCTTGCAATTTCTGAGTCAAACGAGGATAACTTTTCCTCTTCTCAAAATAGCTTGTCGCCCTCCCGCTCATCTCATCCTCTCGAGCAAACATTATCAGCAAATACGGTATTGACAGATTTCTTCGAAGCAGAGGAACAAGAATCTGAACCGTTTGAGAATGACTCTTGGGCTCAACAAATAGATACACAATGGGAACTCTGGTTCGAGCAGAGAGAACCTCCCACTGAAGATGAAGTTATCCGGATCGATGTTGGGGATAAACTTTCGCCAAAGCCGATATTTATCAGTAATAATCTTTCCGAAGAAGAAATGGAAGAAATTATCCAGCTGATAAAAGAATATATCGACGTCTTTGCATGGAATTATGAGAATATGCCAGGTTTTGATCCAAAGGTGGCTACTCATAAAATCAATATATTGCCCGATTCGAAGCCTGTGAAACAGCACCAACGTCAGTTCCGCCCGGATATGATGGACGCCATCGAAGCTGAAATCAAGAAGTTGATAGCCTGCAGTTTTATTCGGGAAGAACAACATCCTGACTGGGTCGCCAATGTTGTCCCGGTCATGAAAAAAAATAGGAAAGTACGTGTCTGCATCGATTACCGAGATCTGAACGCAGCCTGCCCCAAGGATGAGTTTCCTCTTCCCATTATAGACGTCATGATCGACAATACATGCGGTTTTGAACGTATGTCTTTCATGAATGGATTCTCAGGATACAATCAAATCAAGATGCACCCTGAAGACGAGAAGCATACTGCCTTTCGGACACCACTGGGGGTATATTGCTATACGGTCATGCCCTTCGGATTGAAGAATGCCGGGGCTACGTACCAACGGGCTTTGAGTAACGTATCCATGAGCATTTATGCAAAACAGTAGAATGTTACGTAGACGATATAGCTATCAAAAGCTGCCTCAAGGGTAATCATATCCAAGACTTGAAGACGGTGTTCGAGTTGATGCGCCAACATCAACTCAAAATAAATCCTACGAAGTCCTTTCTGGGTGTATCTAGTGGCAAATTCTTGGGATTTGTCATTACCGCCAAAGGCATTCAAGTGGACCCTGATAAAGTCAAGGCCATCTTAGAAATGCGACCACCCCGTAATCTGAGAGACCTCAGGGGATTTCAAGGTCGTCTGGCTTATATCCGGATATTCATATCCAACCTCTCTGGGAAATGTCAGCCTTTTTCTCGTCTCATGAAGAAAGGTGTATCCTTCGTATGGGACGAAGCCTGTCAGCTAGCGTTTAATGATATAAAATGCTACCTCGCAAACCCTCCAGTTCTGGTGCCTTCCGTCATAGAAAGACCATTCTTGCTGTATGTTCGAGCGATGGATCATTCTTTGGGAGCTCTTCTCGTACAAAAGAATGATGTGGGTCATGAACAGGCTATCTACTACCTAAGCAGGATGATGGTCGGAGCCGAACATCGGTATAATCCAGTAGAAAAAGAATGCTTGGCTCTGATGTTCTCTATCCAGAAGACGCGACACTATGTCACGGGCCAGACTATACATATCATCTCCAGGATCAATCCTCTTCGGGTACTGATGAACAAGCCAAGTGTTCTTAATTCCCGACTTGTGACTTGGGCGATGTTATTAACACCGTATGACATGGTATACGTCCCTCAGAAGTCCATCAAAGGCCAAGCATTAGCTGATTTCCTAGCTGCTCATCCGATCCCGGAGGCCTCCAAACTATACGAGGACATTCCCGACGAAGTTGCAGAATATAATTCCACAATGGAAAATGATGCATGGCAACTATTCTTCGATGGTGCCTCCAGGACAGGCCCCAGGGGAAATGTGGTTTCAGGAGTAGGAATTATCCTGGTTACCCCTGATAAACTATTCATCTATCGAGCATATTCTCTTAGCGAGCCCTGTTCCAATAATGTGATAGAGTATAACGCTCTACTAATCGGGCTCCAAGTCACTAAAGAATTGGGCGTCGAATCTCTGGAAGCTTTCGGTGACTCTCTGCTAATCGTCAATCAAGTCAGAGGAATATATGAAGTCCGAAATCCAGACCTCATTCCCTATTACCAAGCAATGGTCGAGATAGCCATGACATTCAAAGGGTTCTTCCTAGAACATGTACCTCAATCTCAGAATCTGGAAGCTGATGCCCTAGCCAGTCTAGCAGCAGATTTAGCTATTCCTATAAGAAGGCAGAATTCGGTAATCCTTCTTAACAGAGATTTATTCTATGTGAAAAATAACTTTCACATAGAACGCAGCTACGCTGTGAACACCGATCCTCCTAGGAGAGATTGGAGAAGTCCCTTTATAGATTTTGTGGCATACGAAATCTTATCGGAGGACCCTAAAGAAGCAGTATCCGTCAAAACACGATCATTACGCTTCTATCATGATTCTTCTTCACAGTGTCTATATCGCCGGACCTACGACGGACTTCTATTGAGATGTCTCTTCGATGATGAGGTACAGCGGATTATCCGTGAAGCTTACGACGGCGTATGCGGAGCGCATCAATCCGGTCCTAAGCTACAGGATCGTATCAGGAGAATAGGCTATTACTGGCCTACTATGATCACAGATGCAATAAGGTATGCAAAACAGTAAAAAGCCTGCCAGGTGCATGCAGACTTTATACATCAACCTTCTGAACATCTACATCCTACTGTTGCATCCTGACCTTTCGAAGCATGGGATATGGATATCATTGGTCCTATTTACCCGTCTTCTTCCAGAGGTCACCGGTTCATACTGGCCATCACGGATTATTTCTCCAAATGGGCAGAGGCGATCCCTCTTGCTGAGGTGAAGGCATCCAATGTGATCAGCTTCATCAAGCATCATGTTATTTATCGCTTTGGGATACCCCGAAGGATAATTTATGACAATGGGCCTCAATTCATCAGCCAAGCGTTTTATCGATTTTGCGATAAAAATTGGATACAAAATATGGCCTCTACGGCATATAATCCTGCTGCTAATAGTTTGGCCGAAGCTTTCAACAAAACCATTATTAAACTCTTAAAAAAGTTTGTCTCTTCGAACAAGAGGGATTGGAACGAGAAGCTAGAAGAATGTCTCTGGGCATACCGTTCAACGGTACGAGTACCGACAGGTTGTACCCCATTCTCATTAGTTTACGGGAGCGAAGCGGTTCTCCCCATCGAAGTCCAAATTTCGTCACTCAGGATAGCTGTGGCTAATGAGTTGACTCAAGAAAAGAATGACCTATTAAGGCTTCAAGAGTTAGAAGGATTAGACGAGAAACGCCTCCAAGCTCAACAGCGCATCGCGTTCTACCAGGCACGCATTTCCAGATCTTTTAATCAAAAAGTAAAGGAAAGAGTGTTCAAAGTTGGCGAGCTAGTTTTAGCTGTGAGAAGGCCAATGATTCTTACTCACAAGAGTAAGGGTAAATTCTAGCCCAAATGGGAAGGCACTTATGTGATCGAGACGACGTTCTCAAACGGCGCTTACAGGTTAGCCAAGCCTAATGGAGACTTGTTGATGGCTCCTATCAATGGCAAATTCCTGAAAAGGTACTATGCTTAACCTCCTTTGCTCAAATGGAGTATGGTGAAGATCTTATTCTGACAATACTACTTCCAAAACGAAACTAGTTGGATCGTATCCTATCATGTCCATATAACCTCTGAATAGATATGTTTAACTAATTTGGAACTTCAAGACCTATCACGTCCATATTACCTCTGATAGTGTTTTGTGTACAAATTTTAGCTGAAGCATATTCTATCATGTCCATATAACCTCTGAATAGATATCTCCTGCTGAAACTTACCGAGAGTATATCACGTCCATATTACCTCTTATATCACTTTCACCCAAACTTGTCATTTATATTCCAAAATGACGGGTCCACAAAGTCAGATGAAAGCCTCTTTATTATTCCCAGAAAGAGCAAAAGTACATTGAAAAGCAAAAAAGTACATCATTTGGGAGGAGCAGTTAAGTCGCGAATCTGCCATGCCAGAGCAGCCATTCTCTCATACCTAGAGTTCAAGATGTCAGCGCGAGCCCGCTCCAACCTCGCTGCATCATTGTTCAAAGAAGACAGCTCGGACCGAGCATATACAAAATCGGCGTGGATGACACCCACATGCGTCAGGTTCTGCTGAGCAGTCTCCATTCGATTCTTTAACACATCTTGAGATGCCGACAAAGAGACAGCCTCCCCCTCCGCTTGAGCGAGTTCATCTCTCAATCTGTGGACCCTTACTGTCACTTCCTCGTAGTCGACTTCGCACTGAGTCAGCTGAGGAATGACATGCTCCAGTTCGGCACGATCATGATCCATCTCCTGCTGCCGTTCCTGGACGGATTTGTCCAGAGCTTCCATTTGCCCAACAAGCTCTGCAGTCAGGGATTCATACCTAGCTTGAACGAGACCGTCAATGCTGCCTCGAGATAGCTACTGATATTCGTTAATGGGTTCCTCCAAACCATTAACTATCTGCTCCAGTGTGTCAGCTATCCCAGTGTCGTTGAATTCTCTGATCTGCACTATCGCGAACTGAGAGGACCTCCTCAGCGCCTCAAAGCCTAGATTCTTCTCTAACACTATTGATATCAATGTTTTCATAGTGGTGTAGAAGATACTAGTGTACTGCTCAGTCAGCATGGCTAGATCCGAGTGGACGCTAGGAGTGGCTGCAATATTGGCGAACCCCCCCTCCAGGGATGACCGCAGACGATGTTGCCACAGTCGTCGCCTCAACAGATGGTGCGACAAAAGAAGATGTGCCAACAACGGACGAAGTAACCGGCGTACTCAAAGGAGGCATTGTCGCAATGACAGGCTCATCCTCCTCTTGAGATATCGAAACCACTTCGGGCGAGCCGACACCCGAAAGTGTCTCCTCTTCGAAGTCGGGCACCTCCATATCATCGCCATGACCTGACACAGAGCCAAAAGGCGCGTCAACGCTACCCTCCCCGTGGATGTCTTACCCTGAAAAGAAGACAAAAGAAAGTTAATATCAAAATGATGTTAATTTTTCTAAAAAAGAGGCGTAAAGATGACATTTACCTATGGCCGATGGTATATATGTCGCGTTTGCAGCCAGTACAGCTAAATCATTTCTTAATGATGCTAAGCAAGCTATCATACCTGGAGAAGGGGTGTGTCAACTGACACCGACAAATATTCTTCAAGGTCCTCGTCAAGTTCCAACCGAGGCTCATCGGCTGGAATCTCACTGGGTATATTTACAGGCACGGCAGGGGTTTCTCCCGTTGTCAGTCTGGATAAAGATATCCTTATTTGGCTCGGCCTGGTAGGCGACCTCGTACCACTACCTGAAGCGGTAGCAGCGATAGCAGCCTCAAGCAGAGATTCTCCGACACTGCCAGCCGAAACTGTAGAGGTTCCCTCTCTAAAAGGCGAGGAACCTCCAATCAAAAAATCATCCCCGACAGTAGAAACAGCAGGCTCACTCCTAGGAGCCTCATGGCCGGGAATCCTGAGAGGACGACTAATCGTATTCTTCTTCTTCTTGCGAGGGGAAGTCTCCTTCGGAGCAGGAGCCCTTCGCTTACCAGAGATGACCAGAGGCCCTGCAGGCGGAGGTATTTCACCTCTCGGTACTGCCAACAAAGGTTCATCTGGATTTACAGAATCTTCACCCTCATTGGAGGAAACTGAGGGGATTTCGTATCTTCCCGCAGACTTGGAGGAGGGCACCCTAAAACTTCCACGTATATCAAAATCGCGATGGAAGGTTTTGGTTGCTACATAGAACTGGGCATACGAGTGAAAGATGCGTAGCTCCATGGAGAGTGAAGTCGCAGGCACAGTGAAAGTTGCTTCAGTGCAACCCATGATGAAGTATTGCCACCCTCTCGCTCCATCGATAAGTCCACCCCTGGACTTAAAGCTGGTGACGGCGTTGCCCACGTGCAACTGGTCGTACCCGAATTGCCTGGCGAACCGACTAGGCATGTAGGGTTCCAAGAAGCATTGGTCTTCACTTCTGTACAATAAATAGGAAGGTCTAATGCAGACCAACCAATTAAAAGCTTCGGGAGAAAGAACAGTATTCCCGTCGCCTACGTCCTGAAGTCTGCTCCCCTGTTGATTGAGATGTACAGAGGGGATAGTACAGAAGAGCTTCCAGCTGTGACCGAAATTTAGTACCCGCCGACAGTCTAAAACTGTGGTCACGTTCCAGGAGGAATTCTTGTAATTCAGTAAGAAATTACCCCCCGAACTACTGCTAGAGCCGGGAGACATCACCCTGGGGTTATGGAGAATTAACCATCCCATCAAATACAGGTATGGTAATTCTATCCTGGGAAAGCTATCACGCCAAGTTTTATCGGCAAGCAGCCCATCAGTAATGGCCCTCAGGCCAGCTTGTATGCGGCACACCATGGCAGGGAGCAAGCCCAGTCTTGCCCCAAACACCAGACGCACTGCAGGCCATAGCATATTGCGGTGAATGCGGTCCGCAGATGCAATCCCAGGTACCACCAGTCGGCGCAGCCATATAGAGAGGAAGCCAGCCAGTTGAGCTTCCTTGGACAGAGGCCTGCGGCAATGCCTCAAATAACTATAGGCCTTAGTGCCTACAGGATATTTCCCTATCCCTTCATCGAGAATTTGATCTGGAGCCCCAGCGTCTTCCATAAGATCATCGACTACCTAAGCACTTAGCACACTCAGACAGACCAGAGGCTGATCCTTGCTATCCAAGACTTTCTCCGGCTTAGCAGCCCTGGCCCGGTGAAAGAAGAGGTAGGACGCCCACTTATTGGTATGAGCCAAATCTGAAGGCTCGCTATAAAAGGCGGTGCAAGCAAGGTAGTGGCACATCAGCTCCTGGTACACTGCCACTACCCGAGGGTCTGAATCCCCCAGCTCCCGGTTTGTGGGAACATACTCTTCATAAGGAGTATCCCCCATTGACAGTCTCAAGATCTCTGCCATTTCGTGAAGGGTGAACCCCAACTCCCCCAGTGGAGTGGCGAAAGTCCCGGTGAGCGAGATATATCGCTCCATCAGAGCCAGAAACAGGCTGGAGTTGAGCGGTAACCCAACACTGGTAGCACTCACAGCTACATATATGCCAATGCTCTCCAGCTTAGTCTGAAAGTGCTTCAGGGTCCAGTCAGCTAAACGAGCCCATCGAAGATTTGTAGGGGTGATCCACCCACTTATCCGAGGGTTAACCTTGGGGTATACTCCCCCGTGTCCCATAAAGTCGTTACAGAAAGTCGGTATTTGGACTGGCTGAAAGGGTACCGTTTTCTCACTCGGGACAATGCCCGAAAATAATCCCCTGAACGGCGTGACTAGACCGGCAGGACGGCTGACAAATGACCGCTGGTCAGATCCTTTCTGATAAAATATCTTCCCCGGCTGGCCGTGAAGATTGGGAGTCAGTGTCCACGACATCCTCCTGGGATGTGTGGCATGGAAGAACGCCGAGATGGGGTAGTCCCTCGATATCTTGGACAGATATATCACCAAGCCCCCGGCGAGGAAAATCCAGAGTTTTTCTTGGGCTTCGTCTGGGACTGTTTGTCTATCATGTCCCCGAAGAGAAAAGCAGGTTTTACATATTGTGCCCCGTCTATAGACGCCACGGGCTCTCTGTTGATCATGCTCAACAACATTCGCTCGCCTTGAGACGATATCAGGATTCCCCTTCCTTCAGGATATTGGGGTCCAGAGATGGGAAATATCACGTGGGACAAATCCTCCAGGTAGTTGGAATGTAGCATCCCGGCAGCGGAACCCATCACCTCGGCCAGCAGAGATGCATGCAAGTTAACTGCAAGATGCAAGAAAAATACGTCAGTTTCTATACCAGACATTACAATCTTGCGACATTTACCAAAAGTCAACAGTCTGTGCTTTACGTCAAGACTGTAAAAACTTGATCTTTTACGCTGGAATCTTATTCCAAAGCATAAAATTCAAGACTGGCAGCGTACACAAAAAACCTGACTGCCTGTGTTTCTACGCCAGACTGCCAAAGTTTGAGTTATTACGCTGGAATTTTTATCCAGAAGCATAACGCTCAAATTTTATAGTATACGCCAAGTTTCAACAGTCAAAGCTTTTACGCCAGACTGCAAAAATATGGAATTTTTACGCTGACATATTAGAAATGTGGGAGTAAAAGATGAAACATCTCTGTGCATCATCTTCCTCAAAGAGGCTATCAGCACAGAACATGACCTAGCGTGATCACGTACAACGTGTGCGAAGGATTTTCGTCATTCTTGTCGTCCCAAAAGCTTTACCTTTAACTCCGGGTGCACAGCTCGTCGGCGGGACACTTCGTTCAGAATGAAGCTCGCCGTGCCCGACGGAAGTCGCTCTCGCTTGGGCAGAAGAGCGAGAAGAAGAGTCAACCTTCTTTCCCTTAGATGTGGGGATTGGTTTCGGGGCCATTGCTGGAAACTCTGAATGCTCGGAGAGGAAACGAAGGAGAGAACTCGAACAGACGAAGGCTTTCTTTTGTAAAAGACAGATAAAAGTTTTCTCTGAAAGCCTTGGGGTATATATAGAGTTCGGATGGACTCCTCGAATCCCAAACCAAATCCCACATTTAATATTCGGTTATGATTGGGGACTACGTCAGCCTATTACTTAGAGAAGGCGGACAGTCAGCGAATTCGAAAAGTTTTCGTGCAAAGCAGATTCGTGGTTCTACGCCAAGGAGCTTTCTACGCTCGGCAGCTACAGATCTACGGTTTTACGCTCAGAGGCTATAAGTCTATGGTTTTACGCCCGGATGCTTTTATGCTCGGTAGCTTTTACGCTCGAGAGGCTACAAACCTACGACTTCACGCTCAGAAGCTACAAATCTATGATTTCATGCTCGATGGCTTTTACGCTCAGAGGCAACAAATTCACAACTTCACGCTCGAAAAATTTTCTTTTCAGAGGCTACAAATCTGCAGTTTCTACACCCGGATGCTCTCATGCTCAGTAGCTTTTATGCTCGAGAGGCTACGAACTTATGATTTTATGCTCATCTACATTATAGATCTATGACTTTCCGCATATCTGAGAATACGCAGGCCAGAATATGCGTACATCTGAACCATTCTCAAGATGGCCAAATTATAAGGGTTCACGCAGAAGATAATCCTTCTTGACCTCAAAATATCCCAAGTACCCGAAGCATACAGGGTTCAGCATTGAAGATGACTCTTCTTCTTGGGTCGATTGGAGGTTCACCCAGAACCCAGGCTGAATATTTTATCTACAGTTCAAGATGGTGACTCAGTTTTTGACAGCCATTTCTCGCCCTGTTCCAAGGGATTTTCGAGAAATCATTCTTGAAGATGATGGTCTGAACAAGAATTCTGTTTATCAGAAGTGACAGTTCAGAAATTCTACGCAGTTCCTCATTCCTAACAGCAAGACAGTTCGAATACTCGACTTAAATGCTAAGCGGCTTTCTGCGCATCCTTAGTTATGCGTAAAAGACAGGACGGGACCTAGCACTCTTTCTATCATAGTCGACGTAAAGTTACCAGACGTGTCGAAGCTACACATATTCAGACTTTATCACAGCAAAATATATGGCAAGATGATCATATGCACAGAAGAAGACGATTTTATTAAATCATGATTACATATGAGGGAAATCCAGTCTACAAGGGTTTTTCTTTATTTTTATGATTACATATGAGGGAAATTCCGTCTACAAATGGTTTCTCATTTTCATTTAAAGGTCGCCCCCTGAATCTGTTCTGCCAGGTTCTCGCATTGGTGGAGATCTTCCTCCGTCTTCTTCAGCAGTTAGTCGGTTTCCGCGACCGATTAACAAGAAAATAATCAATGGCGGGAGGATACAAAACTGGGCTTGCCTAAATTATGCAGATTCCATCCTCCGTACGCCATAACGGATTAAGTTGAGGTATTAAACCCAACTCAATACTCGAGGACAGAGCTAGTTTGTCTGCTCTCGTCTACGAACGACAGGGCTAGTTTGTTCCTTGTCCATGAACAACGGGAGAAGATACAGCTTGCAAGCTGTCTGGTCGAAGGTGACCCTTCCTCTCTCCTAGGATGAACCGTCATACAAAGTTACTGATTATCCCGAGCAAAGGAAGCTATGATATCCTTCCATGATCCATCGTTGCAGAGGATATTCGCTCGAAGACGCCTTCTTTTTCGGCTCCTTACATGCTGGAAGAACATGGTCTTCTTCTTCCTCCAATCGACCTGACGAACTCCGACGATCATCTCGGTGTGGTAAAGAAAATATGGGAAGAACAGGTTAATTCCTCAGCCTTTTTATAGGCAAAAGAGATCACACCGAATCCCAACAAATCCTAATAAATCTGCCAAGAAGTAAGCCTTGAAGAACGTGTCAAACTTGACCGTTTCATGCTTCATTCAAAGCGTTTCAAATTACGAAGAATTTGAAAGCTTTGAAGGGGGTCTTGTAGAAGCATGAAAAATATGCTGGATAGCTATACGCAGTATGTTGATGCTGGGCAGCGTAAAAGATGACTTCGGAGCCATCAGCGTACAATAGAGCCTTTCCGCTAAGTACAGCAAAAAATATAAGCTCAAGGACTATCCGCGTAATGCAGTACGTCCAGGCTGCTTCAGCGTAAAAAAGGGTGCTACATCATCTTTATGGCGTAAAACTCATCCGCTTTTAATACAGCATTGAAGTGTACGAGGAACGTTTCATATTCCTCGAAATAAACCTGTCAAATCATGCAGTGAACCTGACGTCTGACTCCTGACAAAGAGTACTGCACGACTACCCAGACGACGGCTATAATGATGGCGCGGCACAGCGACCCAGACTGTCATTTAGTGACATTTCTATGGCGTAAACCGCTTTTACGCATACAAGGGAATACGCTGCCTAGTTTTACACAGGCAGATGTGAGCTATTTACACTCCATAGAAGACAAACAGGCCACCACGTCAAAAGCTGCTCTTTGTACAGGGCTCGAGGCACGTCTCTGCATTTAATGCGCAGAATGGTGACAGAGCCTCGAGGCACGTCTCTGTATTTAATGAATGATGGCAGATCTTTGAGACACGTCTCTGTATTTAATGCGTAAAGTGGTGGCAGATCTTCGAGACACGTCTCTGGAATACGCTGCCTAGTTTTACACAGGCAGACGTGAGCTTCTTACGCTCCGCAGAAGACAGACAGGATGCCACGTCAAAAGCTGCTATTTGTACAGGGCTTGAGGCACATCTCTGCATTTAATACGCGGGATGATGGCAGATCTTCGAGATACGCCTCTACATTTAATGCGCAGGATGGGGCAGATCTCTGCATTTAATGTAAGAGATTTGATTATATCTCCAAAAGCCGTGATTTCGGCTAAGACGTCCACATCATCACTTTGGCACATTACGCCATCAGGCTATGGGAGCACGCTATACGCTATCTCCTTGGAATACGCCAACTCAGGCCACATTTGCATTGGTGCGTATTTAAAACTATTCGGTCCAGAATTCGCCCAAGGCCTCAGTAAGGGAAGGAGGATCAGCTATCTTCTATGCCCACTTGGCTTCTATGCCTACTCGGCTTCTACGCCTACTCGGCTTCTTCGCCTACTCGGTTTCTATGCCTACTCGGCTTCTATGCCTGCTCGGCCACTATGCCGGTTTGATAACTCTTTGGCTTCTACGCCATGGTGACAGTTATTGGCTTCTACGCCAACCTTTTCTACGCAAGGGATAACTACCCACGTGGCTTTTATGTCGTGATCTTCACAGCAGTTATACGCGTTATCTCTAAATGGGATACGCGTCACACGCTCATTCAAAAGATCATTTATACGTGAGTAACGGTTATTGTAACCGTTGCGTAAAAGGTGTTATGCTTTCCACTACCCGGCTTCTACGCCGACTGGAGGGTCACTGTCACTAAAACCCTATAAATAGAGACCACTCTCCACAGAGGTCCAAGGTCACAAATTCCAGGGTCGGAAAAAGAAGGTCAAAGATTCCAAGATCAAAAGAGAAGGTCAAGAAACTAAGAGTCGAAGAGTCTTTGAGAGAGAAGAATCCAGAGCTCAGGCAAAGAGTAGTGATCGACGATTTTGGCATCGAGCATCCACTCTCTTTTGTAACCTTCGAGGCTGTTTTCTGTCTTCTATGGCACTTCTTCATCATCGTGTGGTCCAAGGGACAAAGTGATCGACTATAGATCAGACTCCTATAGCAATATTTACCCAGATTAAAAATTGTACTTGATATCCTCGTATAGGATTAATTGTACTTCTTGTTTGTGAACCAAAGAGCGGGTTTCATATAAACCTCGTCTTCATTTCTTTCGTTTATTATCAAACACAATGTGCACAAGCCAGTTTATCTAAACACCTAGGTCAACATAAGTATAATACATTAAATAACCATATTTACTATGAGGTATTCACTAATACTAATATTATTCTAAAACATGTACACCTATACACAATACACAATACATATAGAAAGGAAGGGTAAATGTATACCTAGTCGTGATCGTGTCTGAGGGTGGTGCTCCGGCGAGCACCGCATGTAGCAACAGCAGCACCAGCAACAGCTTGCAACGGCAGCGGCTGGGTCGACGGTGGTGGCGAGATGGCCGTGGGGGATGGTGGCTAAGGTGGTCGTCTCCGACGATGGTCGGGATACTGATGGGGTACAGTTGATGGTGATGATGGTGTTGGTGATATTGGTGACGGAAACGACGGTGTTAAGGTGGTGGCGGTGGTTGTTAATGGTGGTAGAGACGGTAAGGAGGGGATGATGGCCGGGGTCGATGGTGTGTAAGGTGGTGGAGATGAACGGAGAGGGGAGTCGGGTGGTGGCTTCGGAGGTGTGCAGATGATGATGATGATGGTGGTCGTGATGATGATGGCTGTGGTGATGGTGATGATAGTGGCGGTGTGTAAAACCCCAAATCCTAAAACCCGTATTTATTATTTTAATTATTAATTTAATTGTAGTATTTATGAGAAAATTAGGAGAAATAGATTTTATTTTATTTTTTATTTTAGGTGTTTGCGAATTTAGGAGATTTATGGAACCATTAGGAATTTTTTCTAATTTATTTCATGTAGGAGACCCTTTGGGCAGTTGCTACCTTAATGGTATGCACTAAAATATATTCTAGAATTTTTTATGTAAATACATATATATATATATATATATATATATATATATATAGTTTAAATAGAATGCGAATTAGAAATAGAAATAAAAGAAATAAAAGAAATTAGAAAAAAATAAAGAAAGAAAAAGAGTGGATTAAAATCCCTAATGGATCACAAACCCAAACCCTTAGTCTACCCAAACCCCCATGACCCGAACCCATTAGATACAAAGAAGTAGTAGCAGCAGCGGCTGCTGCCAACACACCCCCCCCCCGCGCGTAACAACCCCCCTATTACATATATATATATCATATATATGTAACATATTACCAAAGCCCTAACCCTAATCCTCCGCTCCACCTCGACGACGACGCCGCGCCACCGGAGCCCGCCGCTGACCGCCCCAGGCCCGCCGCCATGCGCCGGAGCCGCCGGCCGCACATCGCGACGCCGCGCGCGCGAGACAGAAATTGATAAACAGCGTACCTGTGTTCCCGTCTCGATTTTTGCACCCTCGCTGGACCAAACTCGACCCCGTCTTCATCGGTATGATCCTCACCTATCCCCCTTCCATATTTGTGCATTAGTTTATCTCGAACAGTACGCCAACTTAGGTAAAAATCGATGCCAAGTCGACGAAAAACTGTGACATTTTAAATTCCAGAAATCCTGTTGCAACCACCCCTGTTCTCGGATTCGTATCTCCCACAACAGAGATCCGAATCCAATTTTTCTTGTTAGTATGCGAAGACCACTTGACCTAGTTTATTTTCTGTCATTTATATCATTCTATTAACTACTGTATGTGGAATTTAATTAGTTGAAAAACCTAAAAATATACTTTTTCTAGATTTTTAAAAGTTATGAAATGGAGCGCACCCCGCCAAACGGGACCACCCCGCTGTGTACCAAGTGTACCAAACGGTGCGCACAGTGTACCCAGATACGTGAGAGTTCGCGAAAACTGATTCGGACGCGTGTACGCGTCGGAATCAGCCCGTATCCGCAGACAAACCCCGTGTCGTAACTTTGGCGAAAGCCGTGCACATTTTGTGCATGCTCGTCAGTTTGCGATGAAACTTGCGCCACTGGACTCGTGGTAACGCGCTGGTCCTGTGACAGTTGACCAAGTCGCCAATTGGCGGGCCCTACGGTTGACTTTTTGGGCAAAATTGTGTTCGACTCATCGGATTCCACATTCGAACATACCGTTGCGTTCGTACTAACATTTAGAGTTTATTTGACCTATAATTTGTCCCATTTAGAGACTGTTACCCCTAGCACTCTTTTCGGTACAAAGTGGCCCATACGTGGAACCCGCTTTGACCCAAAATTACTGTTTTGCCCCTGTGTCCAAATTGGACGAAAGGAAAGTATTTTCTAGCTATTTTGCTTATTGGGAACATTGGTGATGTTTATTTCAGCATTCGGAGACTTTTATTCTGAGGACGTAGTTTCTGACTCTTGGTGTTTGACATCTGGACATTATACTCCGCAGCTCTCTTTCCAGGCAAGTATACATTGCCTTGTTGTACTGTTTAAATTTTGTATTTATTATTTGCATATTTATATTATAAAACTGTGCGTGTTCGAGAGAGATTCAGGTGCAGTCAACGAATGCATTGACGTTAGGACTTCTGTTTGACCTAGTGTCTAGTAGACCCACCTAAAGTTATGGAGTTATTGGTATGACTCCCAGGCCTTGACACATTTCTTACACGTGTTGTGAGTCTCATGTAGGGCACGGTCCTGCGTATGTGGCTGGCCACCTGTACGTGTAGGCGTGCGACGGATAGGATATAACTGCTAATAGTGATGCATATTAGAAGACTTAGCAGTTATTTGTAGGCAGAGCATAGACTATCGTGGTACGATGGTTCCATCCTTGTCCTTGTTTGGTTGAAGGTTGGACTACTATTCTAACGATAGACTATGAGCTAGAGTTACGACGCTGCGACGTAGTAGCTAAGGCGTGTTGTGGATACAAAATGCTTAGATCATTGGGCTGGGAGGACGACTAGTAGGCGTATGGGACACCCACTTTCTTTATACTGCTGCCACACTCGAGGGAGTGATATGGACGATATATACTATACTGCTGCCACACTCGACGAAGTAATATGGACGATATATACTATACTGCTGCCACGTTCTTCGGAGCGATATGGACGATATATACTACATTGCTGCCACGTTCTCCAGAGCGATATGGCCGATATATGTACTGCTGCCATGCTCTTCGGAGATGGACGTTATTACTGAGCGCCCTCCTATGGGGGCATATGTGACATATACTAGCCAGTTGTCACGATTGGTGAATTACGTCAGCATATGTCTAGCCTACACTTTCCCATACACTCAAAGTTGTCCTCAAGTTGCATTTCACTTAGATGGTTAGGTCACCCTGGAGTTTTTACAGTATTTACTTTATGGCATGCTTTTATGTATCTTATTATCTCCCTCTGAGGACCTGGTCCCTTTCCAGGTGTATTGTTCATGAGTATTTGCAGGAGCTCAGATCCGGACTAGCTACTTATATTACGAGAGGTCTACTCTTCGAGCCTCATGATTATTAGAGGTGGTATTTATATTATTTTTTTTGTTTATTCTTCATTCTAGTTTGGCAGTGGATTTATTTCCATCATACTGTCATCTTGAGATACCTCATATTGAGATCTAGTTCATAGATACTAGCTATTTATTTATGTATAATTTTCTGTGGATGAGATTAGATTATACCCTGTAATTTATGATGGTTTATACCACTGGTGAATTGTTATTCATATTACGGCGTACGTGTGATATGGTTTCCATATATTGGAGTGCCATATTCACACGGTTGGCATGGTTACGTATTCCTAGTCCTACGTATTTTGGGACTGGGGCGTGACATATTTTAGTGGTGGCCCATGCAGGTCGAGAGCATATTGTTTCGGTTACGTTACTGTATCGAGAAAGCCTGCACCTAGGATTAGAAAATAGGATCTCATCCACAATTGACTATGACTTATCTTTCTTCCAGTCTGTTCTATTTATATATTTGCATCATGCTTGATTCATGTGCTTCCCTAATAGTTCCTTGAGTATAGCCCCTGCTAGAATATAGAAATCCCTGTTGATAGGATGATAATTAGGGTAACACGCCTACTGAGAATACAGCTAGACATTGATACCTCACTAAGTTTAGAATATCTAGTGAACCCTAGCATCCCTCATCTATAGATCGGTTTACCATTAAACCTTGATATAATTATGAATGACTTGAGGATAGTATAGACACTACTAGGGTTATTTATAAATTTAACCACACTGTTTTACCCTAGCATTAAGGAACCAATAGAAATCCAAGGTGGAATGTTAGGACCAACCCTAACTTTTATAGTGAGATAATATTATAGAATTGTACCTTTAGATTCTTGTCTGGATATTAGCAGATAGTACCCTAAGAAGCCGAGGGAAATGAATATAGTAATTCCTCGATCATACCTCGAACACATATATTAGCATACCACCTCCCCTTAGGAAAACCATGATATCATCTAGAGTCTTTCTATTTAGTTTATATCTTGTTCTCCTGAAAACTTAGCACTCGCGAATTATGTGATGACTAGTTATGCTTCTCCTCATCTTCCAACTCGTGCTACCTGATACTTCTGATTGTAGACCAGATGAATTCTCTTATGTTAAGGATATGTAGTTTGCTAGGATTATAGTTGTCAATGTTAAACTGTAAAAAGTTGTGTTTGATAGTTAGAATTTGATAGTTTTGAACTTGATGATTTTCCTTAGTTTTAAATCGCGTAATTCGTATCCATAACCTAATATAGGTATATCCTCTTTTCACTTAAGAACTAGTAGCTCTTATATTCTTACTATTGACACTTGTTCTATGAGCACTATGATTAAAACTTAAGGTGACCATTACCGATATAATGCAATAGGATGATTTTCTCGTAAACCTCAATAAGAGTTATGCTTTATTTGCAAGGATAATATTATTTTGTAGAACCCCCTTAAGACTATCACAGTATTAGATAAGTATTTTAAGTTGGGTAGTATGCCTCACAACCTAGTGACACCTAGTCATCTTGACATATTATTGTAGTATAATTGAATGACATTAACTATATGCTTGCATAAGACAATAGTGTTTATCCTGATGGTAGAACTTAAAGGCCCACACCCCTATTTTGTCGACTAGCAGCTTAGACAAGGTGTTAGTACTACGACTCTAGGGACTGTAGAGTCTTATTTTTGTTTTGTTTTGTTTTGTGAACTTAAATCATTGTACCTCATTTTATTATGATCTAGCGCATTTATATTTTACATACTACCTTGACTTATGCTGATATTTTATAGCCTAGTTTTGCAAGCTTATTCTTTTATCGAGCTTGTTCACATCATATGTATTAGTGGATGCATACAATAATACATTTCAGAATCAGTATATTAAGGTCTAGCTAACCTTAGTGCGCTTGGTTCGCCTTTCGCATAACTACTTTACGTGGATTGAGATATATAGCGTCTGGTAGACGAATGCACTTGCCCTCTAGGCATGCCCGAGCATATCGTATCAGCTATATAACTGTACTGATATGAACATGTGAATAGGAATTTACCAAAATAGGATTTCAATCCACAACTGCCTTGACAATTCCCATTCGAATTCTTTAAACGCCTTGATCCCGATACTTTTATTCTATTACCTCTCCCTTGAACTCTTTATTATTGATCTCCGTCTTCCCTTATTTCGAAAAGAAGAAATCCCGTGCTTGGTATAAGTTTGATGCACAGAGAGTACTAGATATACCCCATAGGCCGATCACATACTTGAGGATTATTCTTTTATAATTGATTAAGGGCATATCATATATGAAAATTTGGTGTTCAAACTTTTGAGGATCGAATAGCATGATTAAATAAGTTGAGAAATATTTTCCTTAAGTGTATAGCCTTATAGGATAGATGGATAAATTCTAAGTTGGGTAGAAGTTGCATTATTAAACTTGAGGAGAATTTATTTTAGATTATGAACAAACAAGACTAGATTGGGAGGTTCAAGTTACTTTAATTTTGAGAAATTTTAAAAGAAGGATTACGATGATGAAGATTTAATGAATCTTGAAATCTTGAAAGTCAGGACCAAATATTTATACATTCAGCACATGATGTAAAGTTTGAATGTTGAAGATTGAATCATCAATTTAAATCTTGGGGATAAATATAGAATTCTAGGCTTGAACAAGTGGTGAAGTAGATATAAAATTTTACAATTTATGATTTGAATTAAAAGTTAAAAATTTATTGTTGGATTACCTATTTGAAATATTGAGGATGTGAATTGAATTTAAAAATTTGAAGAATACAAAATTCATAAGTGAAAATAGGAATAATATTGGACTAGAATTGTTTTCTGGAGAAAATTATGATAGTTGGAGATCATGATGTATAATTTATATGCATATTTAATTATTGAAGATGTTATAGGGATTTAATTTAAATTTGGATATTGATAATTTGAAAAAGTGAGAAGAGATTACAATAGATTGAATTTTGATTGGAACAGTGATTATCTTAACCTTGAAGTGATGGCGATGGATTAGAATATATTTTAAATTTTGGAAGGGATTGTGATTGACTTGCCTTATATGCGAACGTGGAGGAATTAACAAATTATGCCTTATTTAATTTCGAGGATGAAATTGTTTTAAGTTGGCTGGATTGTAAAACCCTCTCACCCAAGATTTAGACCTACTTGGCTTAGATAGTGAGACTAAGGCTACGGTGAATCCAATTAGAAATAGAACGAGGCATTTTGTTAATTATACGAGATTTATATTACTTAGAGCACCTTACCGTTGCTTCGATAATTGGAGCACTACACTAGCCATTACCTTCCTACCAATTTCATAACCTTGTCCTAGACATGACCGCCTTCTATTCTGACCTCGGTATAACTTATAATTATGCTATCTTGTGCTACATTTTAGTAGCACAACATTTATCGCAGACGTTATTTCTTAATTCTAAGATAATTTTAACTTTGTACCTTGTGCGTTCCAATTGAAATTGGAGACACGATCTTGACCCATTTCGTGCAATCCAACTAAGAGTAATATTCTATTCTGATTCCCCTATGCCATGACACTTGTGTTCCATCAAATTTTAGTCCCATGTACTTCTAATTAATTTTCGAACACCATGCGCATTAATTTTGATTAATTTAATCCAATTCCCATCTTTGTGCAATTTTCTAATTGTTAGGCACTTTTATGCAAAGGTGCATTAAGGTGTCCACGTCATTGGACATGACACATGAAGAAACCTATTTTTCGTTCATGTAGAATTTTTCCATTATTTTTAGAATGTGCAACGCGCAACGTCGCCCCTCATTTAAACCTAGCCTTGCATTTTAAACAATGCAAATCTTTTACCATTCTTGACTTTCTACCGCGGCTTAACTTTAATTTCGAGGACAAAATTTTTATAAGTTGGGTAGGATGTAAAACCCCAAATCCTAAAACCCATATTTATTATTTTAATTATTAATTTAATTGTAGTATTTATGAGCAAATTAGGAGAAATAGATTTAATTTAATTTTTTATTTTAGGTGTTTGCGAATTTAGGAGATTTATGGGACCATTAGAAATTTTTTCTAATTTATTTCATGTGGGAGACCCTTTGGGCAGTTGCTACCTTAATGGTATGCACTAAAATAAATTCTAGAATTTTCTATGTAAATACATATATATATATATATATATAACTATATAGTTTAAATAGAATGGGAATTAGAAATAGAAATAAAATAAATAAAAGAAAAAGAATTAAAAAGAAATAAGAAAAAATAAAGAAAGAAAAAGAGTGGATTGAAATCCCTAATGGATCACAAACCCAAACCCTTAGTCTACCCAAACCCTCATGACCCGAACCCATTAGATACAAAGAAGTAGTAGCAGCAGCGGCTGCTGCCAACATCCCCCCCCACGCGTAACAACCCCCCCTTTACACACACACACACACACACACACACACACACACACACACACACACACATATATATATATATATGTAACATATTACCAAAGCCCTAACCCTAATCCTCCCTCTCCACCTCGACGCCGCCGCCGCGCCACCGCGACGCCGCCATGCGCCGGAGCATCCGACCGTACACTGCGATGCCGCACGCGCGAGACAGAAATTAATAAACAGCGTACCAGTGTTCCCGTCTCGATTCTCGTGCCCTCGCTGGACCAAACTCGATCCCGTCTTCACTGGTATGATCCTCACCTATCCCCCTTCCATATTTGTGCTTTAGTTTATCTCGAACAGCGTGCCAACTTAGGTAAAAATTGACGCCAAGTCGATGAAAAATTGCGACATTTTAAATTCCAGAAATCCTGTTGCAACCACCCCTGTTCTTGGATTCGTATCTCCCACCACAGAGATCCGAATCCAGTTTTTCTTGTTAGTATGCGAAGACCACTTGACCTAGTTTATTTTCTGTCATTTACATCATTCTATTAACTGCTGTATGTGGAATTTAATTAGTTGGAAAAATCCAAAAATATACTTTTTCTAGATTTCCAAAAGTTATGAAATGGAGCGCGCCCCACCAAACGGGACCGCCCCGCTGTGTACCAAGTATACCAAACGGTGCGCGCAGTATACCCAGACACGTGAGAGTTTGCGGAAACTGATTCGGACGCGTGTGCGCGTCGGAATCAGCCTGTATCCACGGACAAACCCCGTATCGCAACTTTTATGAAAGCCGTGCGCATTTTGTGCACGCTCGTCAGATTGCGACAAAACTTATGCCAATGGACTCGTGGTAACGCGCTGGTCCTGTGACCCAAGTTTCACGCGATTCGGAGATAGTTGACCAAGTCGCCAATATGTGGGCCCCATGATTGACTTTTTGAGCGAAATTGTGTTCGGTTCATCGGATTTCACATTTGGATAAACCGTTGAGTTTGTACTGACATTTAGAGTTTGTTTGACCTATAATTTGTCCTATTTAAAGACTGTTACCCCTAGCACGCTTTTCGGTGCAAAGTGGCCCACACGTGGAATCCGCTTTGATCCGAAATTACCGCTTTGCCCTTGTGTCCAAATTGGACGAAAGGAAAGTGTTTTCTAGCTATTTTACTTATTCTGGGAACGTTGGTGATGTTTATTTTAGCATCCGGAGACTTTCATTCTGAGGCCGTAGTTTCTGACTCTTGGTGTTTGGCATCTGGACATTATACTCTACAGCTCTCTTGCCAGGCAAGTATACCTTGCCTTATTGTACTGTTTAAATTTTGTATTTATTATTTGTATATTTATATTATAAAACTGTGCGCGTTCGAGAGAGACTCGGGTGCAGTCAACGAATGCGTTGACGTTAGGACTTATGTCTGACCTAGTGTCTAGTAGACCCACCTAAAGTTGTGGAGTTATTGGTATGACTCCCAGGCCTTGACACATTTCTTATACGTGTTGTGAGTCTTATGTAGGGCACGGTCCTGTGTATGTGGATGGCCACCTGTACGTGTAGGCGTGCGATGGATAGGGTATACCTGCTAATAGTGATGCATGTTAGAAGACTTAGCAGTTATTTGTAGGCGGAGCATAGACTATCGTGGTACAATGGTCCCATCCTTGTTATTGTTTCGTTGAAGGTTGGACTACTGTTCTAACGATAACTATGAGCCAGAGTTACGACGCTGCGGCATAGTAGCTAAGGCGTGTTGTGGATACAACATGCTTAGATCATTGGGCGGAGAGGATGACTAGTAGGCGTATGGGACACCCACTTCCTTTACACTGCTGCCACACTCGACGGAGTGATATGGACGATATATACTATACTGCTGCCACGTTCTTCGGAACAATATGGACGATATATACTACACTGCTGCCACGTTCTCCGGAGCGATATGGCCGATATACTGTACTACTGCCATGCTCTTCGGAGATGGACGTTATTACTGAGCGCCCTCCTATGGGGGCATATGTGGCATATACTAGCCAGTTGTCACGATTGGTAAATTATGTTAGCATATGTCTAGCCTACCCTTTCCCATACACTCAAAGTTGTCCTCAAGTTGTATTTCACTTAGATGGTTAGGTCACCCTGGAGTTTTTACAGTATTTACTTTATGGCATACTTTTATGTATCTTGTTATATCCCTCTGAGGACCTGGTCCCTTTCTAGGTGTATTGTTCATGAGTATTTACAGGAGCGCAGATCCGGACTGGCTACTTATATTGTGAGAGGTCTACTCTTCGAGCCTCGTGATTGTTAGAGGTGGTATTTATTTTATTTGTTTTGTTTATTCTTCATTCTAGTTCGGTAATGAATTTGTTTCCATCCGACTGTCATCTTGAGATACCTCATATTGCGATGTAGTTCATAGATACTAGCCATTTATTTATATATAATTTTTTGTGGATGAGATTAGATTATACCCTATAATTTATGATGGTTTATACCACTGGTGAATTGTTATTCATATTACAGCATACGTGTGATATTGTTTCCATATATTGGAGTATCATATTCATACGGCTGACATGGTTACGTATTCCTAGTCCTACGTATTTTGGGACTGGAGCGTGACACGGTGGAGATGGTGAAGATGGTGGCCGTGGAGATGGTCGGGGTCGCTGTGGTGGCGGTGGGGGTGACTAGGGAAGAAGGGGAGTCAGGGATGAAGGGTACGGGATGGTGATGGTGATGGTGATGAGGTGAATGTAGGAGGAGGAGAGTGGCGGTGGTTTAGGAAGGCTGGTGGCGTTGTGGCGGCGGGTTGGCCGTGGTCGAGGTTGAGGTCGAGGTCGAGGGGCAGGCGGTGGTGGAAGGCAGTTGGAGATGAGGGGTTGTAGCAGGAGGCGGTTCGGGAAGAAGGGGAGTGGCGGTTGTAGTTTTAGGGTTTCGGGTTGAAGATGATGGCTGTGGAATTTAGGAGAGAGAGAGAGAGTAGGTGTATATGTAGGAGAGAGAGAGGTAGGTGTTCACTTTAGGATTAGGGCCGACTGTGGATTGCTTCTAACGATGAGGGAAGCCTCTACATGAAGAAGGAGTAGTTAGGATGATGGGGGTTTGAATGGAGGGTGGAGATGTGAGGAGAAAAAGTTGCATGAAGTACAACAAATGGAGGAAAATATCTTGGGTGGATCGGTCAAAGAGAGGGGGTAATTTCTTCATGACTTGGATCCTATGAGAGGTGGACACCTCTTTGCATTTTTGCATAAAGATCCCTTAACAATTAGAAAATTGCACAAATAATTGAATTTGGGATTGGATGAGACAAAACACCATGTTTGGTGTGATGTAGTAGGTTAAAATGGTGTGTGGTATTTAGTATAAATCTTGAGGGTGTGAGTGGGGGTTTGGGTTGGAGTTGGGTCTAATTTTGGGTTAGGTTGGGTCCTTACACCAATTTAATTAAAATTAGTGTAAGCGGTACTATTTTATTAATTGGAAGTGTATAGGGTTAAAATTGGGTGGAACACAAGTGTCATGAACGTAGTAGACTCAGAATAGAATATTATGATAAATTGGGTGGCACAAAATGGGTTGAGATTGTGTCTCCAATTTAGATTGGAACGAACAAAGAAGCAAAGTTAGATTTATTTGGATTTAAGAATGGACGTTTGTAACGAATATTTTGCGACTAAAATGAAGCGTAAGGGAGGGTATTTATAAGTTATACAAAGGTCAGAATGGAAGGCTGGCATGTCTAAAAAAAGTGTGTAAAATTTGTTTGGAAGCAAATGCTAGTGTAGTGCTCCAAACATCGAAGCAACGGTAAGGTGCACAAAGTGATACAAATATTGAACAATAAATCTAAAACACTGTGTTCTAAATCTTATTAGCTCCAAAATAACTCTAGTCTCTCTATCCAAGCCAGGTAGACCTAAATTTGGTCGAGGGGGTTTACAATCTACCCAACTTATAATAATTTTGTCCTCAAAATTAAAATAAACACATAATAAGCTATAACTTATCAAGCAATGCTACGGACATACCTAGGACCGGTGGAGCTGGCCTTTGTACTATCTGTCGGGCTCTATTGACATACTGGGAATACTCTTGAGCCTGATGTTGGTTCGATCCGCACCTCAAATGTTGTCCTAACCTTCTTCTGTAACTAGGACGGTTAATATCTCAATATTCTTTCATAGGTATAATATTATCCTCCTATAATATCCATATTGAAATCTTGCATCCTAACTTCTTACAATCGCTCTTAGCAGCAACAAGTGTAATCTAGCTAGTTAGTCATACCTAGTCTAGAAGCTCAACTCAAACAATTCCTAGGAGAAGTATATGTAATGAAATACGACATAAGTCTCTACTTAATACATAGTAATAATAATATATAGAAATTATGTAATAAATATCTATTGAATCATTCTAAATATCCTAGAATAAAATATAACCAATAATAATAAGAATACTATTCCTAAAATCTGAAAATTCATCGGCTAGGGTAAATTGAAAACATGTTCCCATATATCCACCTACTACTAAGGATTTGGTCAAACAAGCTTATAGCCTAATAGTCAAAAATCTAAATCCCTGGCCCAAAGCAGTTAATGTGTAATCCACAATATTCAGCTTATCATTCCTATAGGACTTCTATATTTTATTTACACTCCTTATCCAAGCTACATGGGTTTTATCTAATTTACAACTAGCCATCCATTATAGACAATTCACTATCTAACTCAAGACTATAACATCTATCAAAACTCTCATCCTTCAACCCATTTGTCTAGCTCAGATACTAGCTCAACTACTCGAGTTTTCAAAGGTGAAACTATGAGCCTAATAGACACTGGCAATCTAAATAAATCAAGTATATCTAATCTGATTTAAAAGCTACACTGTAGTACCTAAGTTGTCAAGTCAATCAACAACCAATCTAGCAATCCACGTATCTTATTTTAGCCTAGTCATATAATCATCTTTATCTAAAGGGTAAAAAAATTTTAGGTCTGGTACTGTAAGTCATAAAGCAACTAGGGATTAGCCACTATTGTTGCTACCTTAAGTGCTATTTCATACCCTATTTTTATTAGTATCTGATAATCTTCTTCTAGATGTGAGTCTAAAATTCTGTCTTGTCAAGTTCATAATCTCGTTCCTTGTATCACTACCATAAGACTACAACTAATTCCTAGCATCTAGCTATATCTTCCCCAACTTATTCTAGAGCCTTAAAATCAAACAATCTTCCTAGCTTCTAATACTTACAAATCTCTGCTACCTTAAGTAAGGGCAGGGTCTAGTTTTAAGTCTCTACTTCTATGTCTAATTTTTATGCCAACAGTCTATACTAGCTCTAGCAACAAGAAAGAACTTATCAACCTTCTCTACCATGGTTAACCATCTACTCAAATATCCTATCAAATATGCCATATTCATCTTGACGAGGATCTGCTCCTGGAGGAAATTATCGAGCGCGAGCACCCATCTTTTCGAAATAAGGAAAATAAGAAACAATAATAACGATGTTGACGATAAATGAATGAATACTGTCACGCCCCAGTCCCAAAAATACATGGAACCAGGCCATGTGGCAATAGCCAGCTGTCACATCTTCGAGGATGTCCCAATTTAATGGATCCTAGCGAAGAGTGCTACGCTATCCTAAATACTAACATGTCCTATAAATATGTATCAGCAACAAGTAATCTAATCTCATCCACAATATAAAACAGCAAGAAGTACTAAATAAACTGCTGGAAGATAAACACCAGTCTCAAGATTTCATAGTACAACCAATAATGTCTGGTGGGAACAAACCCACTACTATGACGGAATAAAAGTACTGAAATGATAGGTAAAAGGGTAATGACTAGGGCATCGGTGGACTAGATAATGATGCTCCCAATCCTAGGCAGAAGGCCTACCAAGTGATCACGAAAACTCGGACGGTAACACCTCTAGCTCCTCTGCGGTAGCGAACCTCATCTCCTGTCCCGGGCCGTATACTATGGGGTAATATGCCTCGTCCAAATCTGGAAAGGTACCAGGTCCTCAGAGGGACGTAACAAGATACATAGAAGCGTGACATATATAAATACTGAATAAAATAAATACAATAAAGAGTGTGCTAACCATCTAAGTGAATGCAATGCGAGGACAACTGTGAGTATATGGGAAGGTGTAGACTAGACATATGATGACGTAATTCACCAGTCGTGTCAACCGGCTAGTATATGCCACACATGCCCCCTATAATATGGGCGCAGGAATACAATAACGTCCGACGTTCTATAGAGTGTGGTATCTGTAATATCACCAAGTAATGTTCAACACTCTACAGAATGTGGTATCAGTAAAATATATATATATATATATATATATATATATATATATATATATATATATATATATATATATATATATATATATACGTCTGTATCACTCCGTCGAGTGCGGTATCAGTGTAAAGGAGTGGGGTGTCCTATATGCCTACTAGTCGTCCTCCCCGCCCAATACATATATCCAAGTCGAATACTCGACGTGCATACTCCGTATCTAAATGCCAAGTCTCTATACTGAAATAATCCTGAATTACTTACTAATCGTGATGCATGTCACACGCGCCGATAGCTAGTCGAGCATGCGAACCCGCATTCCAACATGAAATTATCACAACGAACGTGTAGAAGTGTCAGGTCTCGGAAGATATCAGAGTATCCTCCAATGGGGTAAGTCAGTATGAACTAGGTCAAATATACTAATCATCGACGTATCCGTCGATAGCACCCGAGTCAATCTCGGACGCGCACAGTTGTATAAAAAGAAGCAACAAGAATAACACAACTTATGCATAATTTAATTTAGACAGTAAATATGGCAAGGTATCTTGCCCGAGTCTTCAAGATGTGAATGCCAAAATTCTGCTCCCGTAGCGTCTCCTGGCTGATCCAAAGACCCTAGACATACAATATAACATAACAATACAGACATCAGATACTACGCATTAACTACATACAACTAAGACGCTATACTTGAATATTGTCGCGAGTTCACTGTTGCTTGAATACATCATCACATGTGCACGTAGCTAGGGTGTACACGTGTTCTGTCCTCGGTTAACATGTGTCTCGAGGCAATAATTTATCTAGTTACGGGTTGACCATAATTTCTGTTCTGTGCGAACACATGTCTCTAGTTTCCAAGTTCAAACATACTAGGTTTATATCCCGGTGTTTCAAGTGAATTACTTGTCCCTGATAATTGGTCATTAATTTAGAATAATTATTTATTTATTAATATCTAATTAAATCAACCTTCATGCATACAATACTAAATAGGTTAAATGCTATTAATATGTGTTCATATGCGACACGACGACACGAAGGAGAAGTGATAGGACATAAGAGAGAAAGGTTCAGCGAACGAGTACCAGATCGACCGAGCGAGGGGGTCTGCTTGCTGGTCGACTGTCCTCTCCAGCGTGGGGTAAACTCCGGTCGTCGTGTGGACGAAATCGACCTGCTGGCGTACAATAGTTGTGATGGCTGCAGTCGCGGATGCAGCAGCCTGCCTCGGCGGCAGCGGGCTGAGGTAGCGTCGGGTGCGAGGGTCAGGTCGTAGGGTGGTCGGGGTCGACCTCTCGGTGGTGGTTAACGGCGCTGGAGGTGGTTAGGAGCAATCGGGATCGGCCGTTGGGTTTAATGGGGGTTGTGATGGTGACAGGGATGGTGATGGTGCGGGTGGAGGCGGTCGGTGTAGGTGGTTGGCCGCGGGTGGTGTTGAAGTGGTGGTCCGGCGAGTCGGATGGCGGTGTCTGGCAGCGTCAGGCGGTGTTGTAGACGGTGGTTTTGGAAGTCGGGGAGGGGGAAAGGGTGCTCGGGTTGCCGGGGTGAAAGGGAGGGGGTGATGGTTGGGTGGTGCAGTGATCAGGCGGAGGTGCGACGGCCTGAAGGGTGGTCCGACGAGTCAGGGGTGGCTGGGGTGGTGGAAGTCCAGTCCGGTAGGGATGAGTCTCGACAAGGGGAAATTCGGCTAGGGTTGAAAGAAGAGGGTGATGATGCTAGGGTTTCGATAGTAGTAAGGAGAGGTATTTATATATGAGGGGGTTTATGGCCTGACCTCGGGCCTTGGGCTTGTCTGGACTCCTTGGGGTGGGGTCTGGTCCACATGATAGGTATACAGGGCTTGGTTATGTCTTGTTTTGGGTGAACTTGGCCTCAATTAATTTAGGTTACAAACAAATGCACCTGGCATTTGGAGAAAGTTTGGTTTGTTGAAATATACATAGGTGTTTGCAATGACTGTTGTGCAACTAAATTGAAGCAAAATGTTGGGAATCTAAAAGTTACACAAGGGTCAGATGGGTAGTCTGGTGTATCTAGGAGATGAGTATTTAATTATTTTGGGGGTACCTACTAGCGTAGCGCTCCAACCATCGAAGCAACGATAAGGTGTATTAAGACGTATAATTGGCGCATGTTAATCCTAATTTAATTCTAAATTAATCCTAGTCTCTTGATTTAATTCCAATTAGCCCTGAATTGGTTGAGGGGGTTTACAATCTACCCTACTTAGAGCATTTTATCCTGGAAATTAAAACATACGCATGGTAAGAATTACTGACTGAATTTAAAATGCTAATACGTACCTAGTCCTTCGAAGAGGTGGGATAGCGCTGTCTAATATCCTCCTCGTATTCCCAAGTCGACTCTCATGGCGTATGATGTCTCCATGCGACGCAGACTAGGGGATAGTCTGACCTCGTAGTACCTTCTCGCTCCTATCCAGGATCTCAATAGGCTCCTCTTGATATGATAAACTCGAGCCGACTGTGATCTCGGAATGGTCAAGTATATTACTCTAATCCGGTATGTACCTCCTCAGCTGAGATACATGGAAGACGTCATGAACTCCTTCCAAGGTCTGCGACAGGGCTAATCTGTAAGCAACCTCTCCGACGCGTTCTAACACATCGAATGGCCCGATGTACCTCGGACTCAGCTTTCCTCTGACTCCGAATCTGATAGTCCCTCGAGTAGGCGAGATCTTTAGAAATACATGATCTCCAACCTGGAACTCTAAGGATCGTCGATACGCATTCGCCCAATGCTTCTGCCGGTCATGTGCTGCTCGCAGGTGTCCTTGGATTTTCTTCACCTTCTCCATTGTACGAACAACCAATTCTGGCCCAAGGATCTGTCGCTCGCCTATATCACTCCAGTATACTGGGGAACGGCATTTCCTCCCATATAATACTTCATAGGGAGCCATCTGAATGCTTGTTTGATAGCTGTTGTTGTAGAAAAACTCGACCAAATATAAATGGTCCTCCCACGATCCTCCGAAGTCAAGCATGCACGCTCTTAACATATCTTCCAGTGTCTGAATGGTACGCTCCGACTGGCCATCTGTCTGGGGGTGATACGCTGTGCTAAACTTCAAGCGAGTACCGAGACTCTCCTGTATACTCCTCCAAAAGTAGGATATAAACCTCGTATCCCTGTCAGACATGATGCTAACTGGCACTCCATGTAGGCGCACAATCTCTCTCATATACATATCTGCTAAGGCCTCTGTCGATTGCCTAACTCTGAAGGGTAAAAAGTGTGTGGACTTGGTGAGTCTATCCACGATTACCCATACTACATTGCGCCCACTAGGACTCCTCGGAAAGCCCGTAACGAATTCCATGGTGATGTGCTCCCATTTCCACTCCGGTATCGGAAGCGGTTGAAGTAATCCTGCAGATCTCTGATGCTCAGCCTTGACTTGCTGACACACCAGGCACTTGGCCACAAAATGTGCTATCTCTCTCTTCATTCCATGCCACCAGTAGTACTGCCTTAGGTCTCTGAACATCTTCGTGCCTCTTGGATGAATAGAGTAGGTTGAACTGTGTGCTTCTGTCATCAACTCCTGCCAAAGCTCTCCATTTGGAACATATAGACGATCTCCACATCTCAAAGTTTCGTCTTCATGTATACATAGTCTTGTCTGTATTCCAGCCTCTGTCCTCTGTCTAAGCCTCTGAAATCTGGCATCTGGCATCTGTCGGCAAAGCAGCCTTGATCCTCTCCACTAAAGTCGACTGCAACTGATAACTCGACAACTGTCCGTCTACTCCGGGCATAACGACCTCTATACCCATCTGCTCTATCTTTCTCAACAGTTGTTGTTGGGTAGTCAAGAAGAATGCCATGGGTCTTCTGCTCAAGGCATCAGCTACTACGTTGGCCTTTCCTGGGTGGTACTGTAGCTCAATCTCGAAGTCCGTCATTACCTTGAGCCAACGTCTCTGCCTCTGGTTAAGGTCCTTCTGGGTATAGACGTACTTCAAGCTCTTATGATCAGTAAATATCTCCACTCTTTCTTTATATAGGTAGTGCCTCCAAAGCTTCAAGGCAAAGATCACTGCTGCAAGCTCTAAGTCGTGGGTGGGATAGTTCTTCTCGTGGGTCCTCAACTGTCTAGAAGCACTGGCTATAACCTTTCTATGCTGCATCAGGACACATCCTAATCCTTTCCCGGATGCATCGCTATAGATCACGAATCCTCCGGGTCCAGAAGGTATGGTCAAGATAGGTGCAGTAGTCAAACGCTTCTTCAGCTCGTCGAATGCCTTCTGACACTCCTCTGTCCAGGTGAACTCCTGCTCCTTACGGGTCAAGCGGGTCATTGGCTCTGCAATCTTCGCAAAGTTTTCTACGAACCTCCGATAATATCCGGCAAGTCCTAGGAAACTCCTCACCTCTGAGACATTGCTAGGGGTTGGCCAGGTCATTATTGATGAAATCTTTGCCGGATCCACCGAAATGCCATCTCCTGAGATAACGTGTCCAAGGAAAGTGACACAATCTAAAAGAAACTCATACTTGCTCAGCTTGGCATAAAGTCTCTCTCTTCTCAGCGTCTCTAACACTAGTCTCTAGTGCTCTTCGTGCTCCTCGTGGCTCTTCGAATACACCAAAATATCGTCGATGAAGACTACCATGAACCAGTCTAAGTATTGGTGGAATACTCTATTCATCAAGTTCATAAATACAGCAGGTGCATTCGTTAGTCCAAAAGGCATCACTAAGAACTCGTAGTGACCATAACGAGTCTTGAATGCTGTCTTTTGAATGTCTTCTCTTCGCACCTTCACTTGATGATAACCCGATCTCAAGTCAATCTTAGTGAACACCACTGCTCCTGTCAACTGGTCGAATAAATCATCAATCCGCGGCAGGGGGTACTTGTTCTTGATAGTCAAAGCATTATGGGCTCTGTAATTAATGCACATATGTACCGTTCCATCCTTCTTAGGTACAAATAGCACTGGTGCTCCCCAAGGTGATGCACTAGGACGGATAAATCCCTTGTTCTGTAACTCCTCTAATTGTAGCTTCAGTTCATCTAGCTCCTTCTTTGCCAATCGGTACACATTAGAAGATACCAGTGCTGCTCCGGGTACTAGCTCAATAGTGAACTCCACGTCTCTATCTGGCGGTAAACCTGGCAATTCTTCCGGAAAAACATCCTCGAATTCAGCAACTATGGATGGGGGTACCATTTCCATAGCCATGCAAGTTCCAGCTATTTGTCCTACTCCTTGCTCGACAGTCCCTCGCATGTACTCGAACTCTGGCTGATCTGGCGGTCTAAAAGTAACGCTACCCTTCCGGCAATTTAGTACGACGTTATACTGGCTTAACCAGTCTATGCCTAGCACAACATCAAAGTACGGCATAGGCAATACCAAGAATCGTGCCCTTATCTCTCTACCACATACGACTACCGAGCATGTTCTGATAGTGCTGGTAACCGGCACGATACCTCCTTCAGTAAGAATCTTTCAACTCTTAGGTAAGGAGGAAGTCGCTACTCTATGCATTGCTACAAATCTACTAGATATAAACGATAATGTAGCTCCAGAATCAAATAATGCAGTTGCAGGTAATGATGTAACTAAAATGGTACCTGTGATAGCTTCTCCTTCTGTTTCTTCCTCAGCAGTTGCTAATGCAAAGGCCTGTCTGTGCCTCTGTCCTCCTGTCTGCTGTCGGGTCCGGTCAAACTGTACCTCCTGTGGGGCCAAGGGTGGTCCCCTCTTAAATCCTCCGGGTGCTGGTGGGCGCTGGCCTCCTGGTGGGGGTAGTATCCTCGGGACTGGTACTTCCCTGTGCTGGGTCTGTACTCCGGGACGTCGGATCGGTCCTCCTGCTCCGGGCTGGGCTCTGCCTGGTGTAGTCGTGCTGGAACGTCTAGCTCCTCTGACGATGGCCTCATGGATTCTCCCTTCCGTAAGAACCTCTTCATAAGAAATCCTCGCCTGTGTGGTGGTATACCTCTGTAGCTCGAAATTGCGGCTATGATGAAATCTTTGGGCTTTCTCAAGATCATTAGGTATCAGGACGGCACCAAATCTGCTAAGGCGGCTGAACTCCGCATCATAGGCGTCAACAGTCATATTTCCCTGCTCTAGATGTAGGAACTGTGAATACAGGGCATTTCTAACTGTAGCTGGGAAATACTTCGCATTGAAGTACTCTAAGAACTGTTCCCAAGTCTAGTTCTTGCCTACACTGTGCTCAATAGAATCCCACCAGTGATGGGCGTTGCCTTTTAGTTGGGCCCTCACTGCGGTCATCCAAAGGTCTGGATGCAATTGTGAAGCTTCTAATAGCATCTCCGTGTTGGCGACCCAATCGGAGATTTGTTCTGCAGTCTCATTGCCTGAGAAAGTATCTGGTCCCATCTGTCGGAACCATCTAACCGTGCCGCCTGTCTGGGCTGGTGGGGGTGCTGGTATGGGTGCTGGGACAGGTGTCCTCTCTAGTACTGCCATCAAACTCTGTCTCAATGTCTCCGTTTGATGCCACTGTGCTTGCATCATGGTCTGAAAGAACTGAAGCATCTGTGGTTGTCCATCTAGCTGTGGCATCTGGGGTGTGTAGGGTGGAGGTGGTGGTAATGGAACCTCTGGCTGTGCAGTAGGCGTCTCTTCAGGTGTCGGCCTCTCAGTTTGCGGTATCGATGTGGCTCCTGAGGTCTGTCCCTTAAAATACTGCATGGGGATCGTCTGGGAAGTCTGTCCCTCAGTTTGCGGTATAGGATCGCCCTGAGAAGTCTCGTGCCAATGTATCAGTGGGGTCTGTAGCGGTGGTTGCCCTTGGGGTTCCTCCTCTCTTCGGGTGGTGTTGTCCGGCACCGCGGCACTGGGTGCTCCTCGTCCACTGTGCAAGTTCATTTTGCTGCAAGAGACATGATTTCATTAAAAGAGGATGGAATCAAACAAACAGGATGCAGATATTTAGAAGTAACACGAAGGAAGTTTAAAAACGTAATCAGAGTGGATGAGACCTAGTAATTTCTATCCTATTGCAGGCTTGCTGGGCATACTATCATACCACAAGCGATAAAATAGGACCTACATGGGCCACCACTAAAACCATGTCACGCCCCAGTCCCAAAAATACATGGAACCAGGCCACGTGGCAATAGCCAGCTGTCACATCTCTGAGGATGTCCCAATTTAATAGATCCTAACAAAGAGTGCTACGCTGTCCTAAATACTAACATGTTCCATAAATATGTATCAGCAACAAGTAATCTAATCTCATCCACAATATAAAACAGCAAGAAGTACTAAATAAACTGTTGGAAGATAAACACCAGTCTCAAGATTTTATAGTACAACCAATAATGTCTGGTGGGGACAAACCCACTACTATGACGGAATAAAAGTACTGAAATGATAGGTAAATGAGTAATGACTAGGGCATCGACGGACTAGATAATGATGCTCCCAAACCTAGGCAGAAGGCCTACCAAGTGATCACGAAAACTCTGACGGTAATACCTCTAGCTCCTCTGCGGTAGCGAACCTCGTCTCCTATCCTGGGCCATATACTATGGGGTAATATGCCTCGTCCAAATCTGGAAACGTACCAGGTCCTCAGAGGGACGTAACAAGATACATAGAAGCATGCCATATATAAATACTGAATAAAATAAATACAATAAAGGGTGTGCTAACCATCTAAGTGAATACAATATGAGGACAACTGTGAGTATATGGGAAGGTGTAGGCTAGACATATGCTGACATAATTTACCAGTCGTGGCAACCGGCTAGTATATGCCACACATGCCCCCTATAACACGGGCGCAGGAATACAATAACGTCCGACATTTTATAGAGTGTGGTATCTGTAATATCACCAAGTAACGTCCAACACTCTACAGAACGTGGTATCAGTAATATATATATATATATATATATATATATATATATATATATATATATATACGTCCGTATCACTCCGTCGAGTTCGGTATCAGTGTAAAGGAGTGGGGTGTCCCATATGCCTACTAGTCGTCCTCCCCGCCCAATGCATATATCCAAGTCGAATACTCGACGTGCATACTCTGTATCTAAATGCCAAGTCTTTATACTAAAATAATCATGAATTACTTACTAACCGTGATGCATGTCACATGCACCGATAGCTAGTCGAGCACGCGAACCCGCATCCCAACATAAAATTGTCACAACGAACGTGTAGAAGTGTCAGGTCTCGGAAGATATCAGAGTATCCTCCAATGGGGTAAGTCACTATGAACTAGGTCAAATATACTAATCGTCGACGTATCCGACGATAGCACCCGAGTCAATCTCGGACGCGCACAGTTGTATAAAAAGAAGCAACAAGAATAACACAACTTATGTATAATTTAATTTAGACAGTAAATATGGCAAGGTATCTTGCCTAAGTCTTCAAGATGTGAATGCCAAAAGCCTGCTCTCGTAGCGTCTCCTGGCTGATCCAAAGACCCTAGACATACAATATAACACAACAATATAGACATCAGACACTACGCATTAACTATATACAACTAAGACGCTATACTTGAATATTGTCGCGAGTTCACTGTTGCTTGAATACAGCGTCACGTGTGCACGTAGCTAGGGTGTACACGTGTTCTGTCCTTGGTTAACATGTGTCTCGAGGCAATAATTTATCTAGTTACGGGTTGACCATGATTTCTGTTCTGTGCGAACACATGTCTCTAGTTTCTATGTTCAAACATACTAGGTTTATATCCCGGTGTTTTAAGTGAATTACTTGTCCCTGATAACTGGTCATTAATTTAGAATAATTATTTATTTATTAATATCTAATTAAATCAACCTTCATGCATACAATACTAAATAGGTTAAATGCTATTAATATGTGTTCATATGCGACACGACGACACGAAGGAGAAGTGATTGGACACAAGAGAGAAAGGTTCAACGAACGAGTACCTTATCGACCGAGCGAGGGTGTCCGCTTGCTGGTCGACCGTCCTCTCCAGCGTGGGGTGAACTTCGGTCATCGTGTGGACAGAATCGGCCTGCTGGCGTATAGTAGTTGCGATGGCTGCAGTCGCGGATGCAGCAGCCTGCCTCGGCGGCAGCGGGCTGAGGTGGCATCGGGTGCGGGGGTCAGGTCGTGGGGTGGTCGGGGTCAACCTCTCGGTGGTGGTTAATGGCGCTGGAGGTGGTTAGGAGCAGTCGGGATCGGCCGTTGGGTTTAATGGGGGTTGTGATGGTGACGGGGATGGTGATGGTGCGGGTGGAGGCGGTCGGTGTAGGTGGTTGGCCGCGGGTGGTGTTGAAGTGGTGGTCCGGCGAGTTGGGTGGCGGTGTCTGGCGGCATCAGGCGGTGTTGTAGACGGTGGTTTTGGAAGTCGGAGAGGGGGAAAGGGTGCTCGGGTTGCCGGGGTGAAAGGGTGGGGGTGATGGTTGGATGGTGCAGTGATCAGGCGGAGGTGCGGCGGCCTGAAGGATGGTCCGACGAGTCAGGGGTGGCTGGGTTAGTGGATGTCCAGTTCGGTAGGGATGAGTCTTGACAAGGGGAAATTCGGCTAGGGTTGAAAGAAAAGGGTGATGATGCTAGGGTTTCGATAGTAGTAAGGAGAGGTATTTATATATGAGGGGGTTTATGGCCTAACGTCGGGCCTTGGGCTTGTCTGGACTCCTTGGGGTGGGGTCTGGTCCACATGATAGGTATACATGGCTTGGTTATGTATTGTTTTGGGTGAACTTGGCCTCAATTAATTTAGGTTACAAACAAATGCACCTGGCATTTGGAGAAAGTTTGGTTTATTGAAATATACATAGGTGTTTGCAACGACTGTTGTGCAACTAAATTGAAGCAAAATATTGGGAATCTAAAAGTTACACAAGGGTCAGATGGGTAGCCTGGCGTGTCTAGGAGATGAGTATTTAATTAATTTGGGGGTACCTACTAGCGTAGCGCTCCAACCATCGAAGCAACGGTAAGGTGTATTAAGACGTATAATTGGCGAACGTTAATCCTAATTTAATTCCAAATTAATCCTAGTCTCTTGATTTAATTCTAATTAGCCCTGAATTGGTTGAGGGGGTTTACAAATACAGTAATAAAGTCCAAGGGAGACAATCGAATACAAGAGTTTTAAAATCAGTTATGGATTGAGATCTTATTCAACATTAATCCTAAGTTGCAGGCTCGTTCGGTACAGTAACGTAACCGAAACGATATGCTCTGACCTGCATGGGCCACCACTAAAAATATGTCACGCCCAATCCCAAAATCTATGGGACCAGACACGTGGCATTGGCCAGCTGGTACAACTCTGTAAGGCTTTCCAATTTAATGGACCCGACGAAGTGCACTTATGATGTCCACGGTCAAGTGATCAAACTAAATATCTAATTCTAACATGCAATAACTAAACTAAATCTCAATCCATGGTAAATAAATTTCAAGAAAGAACGATACTGATCATCAGTCTGCAGCCCAATAATACATCCGTTTGAATAGGCCAAAAGAACAACATAGGCCTATAAACACTAAGCTATAAAAGCAGAATCAAAAATGAAAAGTAGTACATGACTGTAATAGCTAAAAATTTAAACATACCTATAACGATGTCCACACTCTACTAGATCAAGCATCCTGTAAACTGCACAAATAACCTGAAAGGGAACCAAGTCCTCAGAGGGACGTAACAAGATACAAAAATATATGCCATAAAGTAAATACTGAGTAAAGTAAATCAGGGTGAACTATCCTCCTAAGTGAATGCAATTTGAGGATAACTTAGTGCGTATGGAAAGTGTAGGCTAGACATATGCTGACGTAATTCACCAATCGCCAAGACTTGCTAGTATATGCCACATATGCCCCCCCATCTTAGGGCACTCTGCATATATAATAACGTCCAGCTCCGAGGAGCATGGCATCTGTATAAGTAATAACGTCCAACGTTCTCTAGAGTGTGGTATCTGCACAACGTCCAACACCCTGAAGAGCGTGGTATCTGCATAACTAATCTCTAACACTCTAAAGAATGTGGTATTTGCATAAATATATACGTCCATATTGCTCTGAAGAACGCAGAATCTGAATAAAGGAGGTGGGTGTCCCATACGCCTACTAGTCGTCCTTCCCACCCAATGCCAATGTATAAATCTCAAGTGAGACATGTACATCTCGTACTATAATGCAAGTCACTAAAGAAATATACAACTAAGCTAAATACCGTTACACGTGCTGCTCACATCGATGGTCAGTCAAGCATAAAGCACATGTCCCTACATGAATTCACTCTGTGACGTGTAATGATACGTGTCAAGGCCTGGGGAGTCATATTGATAACTCCACAACTTTAGGTGCGTCTACTAGACACTAGGTCAGACACAAGCCCTAACGTCAATGCCTTCGTTAACTACACCCGAATCTTTCTCGGACGCGCACAGTTATATAATATTAAAATAATAAAATATGTAACTAAATAATAACTGAACTTAAATAGTACAACAAGACAAGGTATACTTGCCTGGGTCCTCAAGCTACGAGTACCAAAATCCTGCTCCCGAAGTCTCGCCTGAATGGTCCAGTGACCCTATACATATAATATAATACAATAATCAGTCATTACACTAGTACGTATGGAAATTATAACTATACTGCACTTAGAAACTGACGCAGGGGAGGGTCATAATTGGTCAACTAGCAGGGTCGCGTATGCATGCGGCTAAAATGTACAAGTGTCATATCCTCAATTATCGTGCACAACAAGACAACGAGTTATCAAAATATGCTACAATATCAAATAACATATCACACAAAACACTAGTCCTAATTTACAGGGTAATGTGCACAAGCCAGTTTGTCTAAACACCTAGGTCGACACAAGTATAATATATTAAATAACATATTTACTATGAGGTATTCACTAACACTAATATTATTCTAAAATATGTACACCTATACACAATAAACAAGGGTTCACAACTATACATGTAGAAAGGAAGGGTAAATGTATACATAGTCGTGATCATGTCCGGGGGGGTGTCTGCGGCTCGTGGGTGGCCTGCCTCCGGTGAGGGAGGGTGATACTCCGACGAGCACCGTACGTAGCAGCAGCAGCACCGGCAGCAGCTGCGGCAATGGCAGCAGCTTGCAGCGGCAGCGGCTGGGTCGGCCGTGGCGGGTTGCTGGCGGTGGCGGGATGGCCGTGGGGGATGGTGGCTAAGGTGATGGTCTTCGGCAATGGTCGGGGTGCTGATGGGGTACGGTTGATGGTGATGATGGTGTTGGTGATGTTGGTGACGGAAACGACGGTATTAAGGTGGTGGCTGTGGTTGTTGATGGTGGTGGAGATGGTGAGGTGAGGATGATGGCCGGGGTCGATGGTGTCTAAGGTGGTGGAGATGAATGGAGAGGGGAGTCGGGTGGTGGCTACGGAGGGTGTGCAGGTGATGATGATGATGGTGTTGTTCATGGTGGTCGTGATAATGATGGCGGTGGTGATGGTGATGACTGTGGCGATGGAGATGGTGATGATGGTGGCCGTGGAGATGGCTGGGGTCGCTGTGGTGGCGGTGGGGGTGACTGGGGAAGAAGGGGAGTTGGAGATGAAGGGTGCGGGATGGTGATGGTAATGGTGATGAGGTGAATGGAGGAGGAGAGTGGCGGTAGTTTAGGAAGGCTGGTGATGTTATGGAGGCTGGTTGGCCGTGGTCGAGGTTGAGGTCGAGGGGCATGCGATGGTGGAAGGTGGTCGGAGATGAGGGGCTGCAGTAGGAGGTGGTCGGGAAAGAAGGGGAGTAGAGGTTGTAGTTTTTAGGGTTTCGGGTTAAAGATGATGGTTGTGGGTTTTAGGAGAGAGAGAGTAGGTATATATATAGGAGATAGAGAGAGGTGGGTGTTCACTTTGGGATTAAGGCCAGCTGTGGGTTGCTTCTAAGGATGAGGGAAGCCTTTACATGAAGAAGGAGTGGTTAGGATGATGGGGGTTTGAATGGAGGGTGGAGATGTGAGGAGAAAAAGTTGCATGAAGTACAACAAATGGAGGGAAATATCTAGCGTGGATTGGTCAAAGAAGGGGGGTAATTTCTTGATGACTTGGATCCAAAGGAAGGTGGACACCTCTTTGTATTTTTGCATAAAAGTCCCTTAATAATTAGAAAATTGCACAAATAATAGAATTTAGGATTTGATGAGGCAAAATACCATATTTGGTTTGATGTAGTGGGTTAAAATGGTGTGTGGTATTTAGTATGAATCTTGAGAGTGTGAGTGGGGGTTTGGGTTGGAGTTGGATCTAATTTTGTGTTAGGTTGGGTCCTTACACCAATTTAATTAATATTAGTGTAAGTGGTGCTCTTTAATTAATTGGAAGTGCATAGGTTAAAATTGGGTGGGACACAAGTATCATGGATGTAGTAGACTCAGAATAGAATATTATCATAAATTGGATGGCACAAAATGGGTTGAGATTGTGTCTCCAATTTCGATTGGAACGGACAAAGATGCAAAGTTGGATTTATTTGAATTTAAGAATGGACGTTTGTAATGAATATTGTGCGACTAAAATAAAGCATAAGAGAGGGTATTTATGAGTTACACAAAGGTCAGAATGGAAGGCTGACATGTCTAAAAAAAGTATGTAAAATTTGTTTGGAAGCAAATGCTAGTGTAGCGCTCCAAACATCGAAGCAACGGTAAGGTGCACAAAGTAAGACAAATATTGCACAATAAATCTAAAATACTGTGTTCTAATTTTAATTGGATCCAAACTAACCCTAGTCTCTCTATCTAAGCCAGGTGCTACAAACTAACCCTAGTGATACAAACTAACCCTAGTCTCTCTAATTCTATATTTGGTCGAGGGGGTTTACACTGCTAGCCTAACATTTTGATGGCTCGATTCCTAGAACATTTTGATGGAGAATTTGGGACGCCTTGTTGCTTTATCTTGCATGTTCTATATTGTTGTTACTTGTTTGAATGATTGAGACATAGTTGTTCTGAGACCCTAGAAGACTTGATTGTAGCATACACCCACTTATCATTCTACAGCCGTGAACGTCGTACGATATTATATACCTTGTACAGGGGGCTGGTCATGTCCGTCTCCGTATTTCGGTACTGGGGCATAACAAGATCCAGAGTACCTCAAGTATTATAGAAATTTAGGGTATAAGCCTCTTAGTGGCAAGTGTACTAAGTATATAAAAGAGGCATGAGTAACCTGGTATGAGAGTATCATCTAAGTGTCACATATAGGAGTTAGTGCCTTATGAAAATAGTGTCAAGACTTGGGTAGGAATCCTATAGAGTGTATTCTAGATTTGGTAAGGGTATACCAATATGGTATATGAGTGTAAGGGGATACGAGTGTTCATTTACAAGTGGAAAGTGGTTGAGTAGTGTTCTGGTGCCTGCAAGAACTGAGTCAGATATGAGACTTTATGTGTGTAAGAAAGTGAGCTAGAATAAGATTTGACATATTAGTAAATATGTTCATATGTCTCAAAGGAATGTATAAGAAATATGAGTATTGGTAGGATACCCTTCTAGTGCCATAATATAGTATCCAATGAGTGTTAGTACAGTATCTGAGGTAGTGTGTACCAGTGAGTTATGTGTGTCCATGGTCTAGAACCATAATATACCATTAGTATTAGAAGTTGTAACCCTTGATATTAAGTATTTTGGCTAGCTTGATGTTTAGTAAATAACTGGAGTAAGTATCAGTGATAGGTAAGGAGTCTAGCTAGGCCATATGTGGTACCACAAATGTCCAGCATCAGCAGAGGGAGACACCCCAGCGGGACAGTGCTTTTGCGATGACGGTCGAGGGACCGATGCTACATATGATGGATTAGCGACTTTTGAGCTTCCATTTCCCTTTTTTTTATATATTGATATATGTGATTCTATAATACCTTATAGTTTGCATTAGTAATATAGTAATATAGTATAGTCAGTAGAAACCCTTGATAGAGATTACCATAGTATGGCATATAGAGACAGTAACCAGGTATAGAATTATATGTTTGAATAATTTTAGATAGGACTTCTTAGACCATGAACAGCTTGTGGTTGCGACTATAATGAGGATTACAATAAAAAGGTTATGACTAGCAAGAACAGAGAGAGCGAGGTGTCTTAAATTTTGAAGACAAAATTTTTCTAAGGAGGGTAGACTTGTCACTACCACATTTCAAGACAAGGGTATTTTTGTCATTGCATATTATTTATATATATTATTTGTATTTTTATATATTGTGCTATTTATTTATTGATTAGTGGACTAGCTTATTTATTTGTACTTGACACTAGTGGACCTAAGTAGACTAGTCATGATACTTTGAACCAATAATTGGACTAGGCCCATTAGACCCATTCCTCTTCATTAATTAGAAGATTAAATTAAATTTTCATTAGACTTAGAAGCTTTCTAATATAGACCTCCTAATTAAATACCTTATGGCTAATTATTGGGGGGCAATGTTGGCATTGCATATTACTTGGGATCCAAACATACGGGGTCGGCGACAATAAGAGGGAAGAATTCTCTCACTCCTCTTCATTCAATCCATTAGATCCCCAATTATGTTCTTTCCCAATTCCATTCATCCCTCCATCAATTTTCCTCAAATCACTCTCATTTTCTTTTATTTTTATCATCTAAGGAGTATTGGAGCTTGGATTGCAAGGAGCACTTAGAGAAGAAGGAATTGACTAGGGGCTCTAATTGTGTCCATTGAAGCATTTTATTGGGAATCCATCTCCCAATAGGTATAATTCTAATTTCTCCTTTAATTTAGACTCTAATTCATGTAGTTGACCATTAGGAACACTTTCTTGTCTTAAGACTACCTATAGGAATAATAACTAGGTTCATAGGACCCCTATTGTGACTTCTACATTAAGATTTGTGCTCAATTTAAGAGAATTCTGAGATTGGTGCACCAAGTATTTGTCATTAGGTCAATTAGATCTAATTAGACTTAGATTGAGTATGTGAGGCTAGCTAAATGTCCACAATTGGACATGAGTAGAGCATATTATGGTATTTTGTGATACGCTATGATACAGTGACTCATTTTGGGAGTTTTATGCATATTTGGCAAATTCTCTTCTATTTTCATTGTAAGTAATTATATTAGTTATATAAATAAGTAATTGATATGTATAAATGATAATCGTTGAGAATTGGGAGTTTTGTATCTTATTTGGGGGCGTATCATGAGTATCCTAATGGTGCACTATAGGTGTTTAGTGAAATGGCTATTAGTGTGGGTTATATATTCACTCAACATTATTATGCATATAAATATATATTAGAATATATATCTACTTATATATATATATATAATTTTAATTGTGTGATTATGGTGTTGGTGATATGGTGGCTGTGTGTGTGTGAAGGGGGGGATAGGTTCTGTCACAGTGCAATGTTGAAGTTGTGTGCATTATAATTTTGCAGCAGTAAATTATTGTAGTAGCAACACAGGTATAAGGGGAAGCTCGAGTGACCAAGGTCTGATACATAGCAAGTATAGATGTGTGTATTAGTTAGTTCATTGTAGTATGCAACATAATGTTGTGTGATGTTCCAGGTAAGGGTTTAGGTCAGTAGTTGCTGCTGCTATTAGAATCAGTTGTGCACCCATGCAAGGACCAGGTATTGGTGTTAAAGTATTGCTCTTTGGAGGAGTTCCTGAGATATTCATTATTGAAGGAGGGAAAGTCAATAGGAATTACCACAGTAACTGAATTGTTGTCTTAATGCTTGACAGCAACAGCAGCAGTGCTATATGCACTATAATGCATTGCAAGGTAATAAGGAAGTATAGAGTAGCAGTGGCAATAGCAGTAGGTTGATCTCAGGTTTGGATATGTAATGGTGTTGAGCTATTGGCAGTAAGGGTAATGTTACCTCATACAACAAGTGATAGGGAGTGGACCTTGCTAAGTTCTATAAGATACAGTAACAGAGTGCCAGGTGATAGTGAATGAATATGGATTAGGTAGTAAGGTTGGGTTTGGGTTAGTTTTTAATCTCAGTTGCAGTGTGTGTGTGTGTGTGTGTGTGTGTGTGTGTGTGTGTGTGTGTGTATTATCTCGAGTGTGAGTGTCAAGGAGAGTTGGGTATTAGTGTAAGTCAAGTCAGTTATGGTTGAGGGGTATCAAGGTGTGGTATCACTGATACTTGTCCCAAATTAAGAGTATGCTAGATTTGATATCAAGTGCATCAGTTAGAGGAAGGTTGATACTAGGATTTCTGATAACAGATATTGGTTTTGGTTTAGAATCTACGTGTAGCTTCAACCAAGCTTTTAGTTATTTAGTGAGGGTATTAGTATAGGTACTAGGGTATATTGATACTATGGTTAGACTATTGTATAGGTACTAGGGTATATTGATACTATGGTTAGACTATTATATAGGTTGTATTACATTAATTAGTATAAGGTAATATGTATATACCTACTATGATTAACTAGTATATGTAGATATTTAGTAATGATAGCCAGTTTAGCAAATACCTCAAGTTATGAACTAGAAAACTATATATGACCTAGTATCACCTAGTAACTACTAGTATGGATTAGTAATCACCCTACAAACTAGTTATGGACCTAGAAATCTAGATAACATCTAGTTTGACCTAGTTTAGCTAGTGTGACCTAGCCTTGACCTAGAAAATCATATTTTTGTGCATTTTAGCTCATTTATTACTACTTTACACCCATTTACATGATATTCATATATAGGGTTGTGTGACACCAGCTCGGACACTGAGTCGTACATGTTGCTCAAGACCAGAAGCGAGTACATTCTCTGATAGTTTTCTTATTTGATAGTCTCTATGTTACATATATTTAGTATTGTGATATTTGATTCCTGACACGATGTTATACGGATTGGTATACGTGGATCCTTGTCATGAGATATTATTATCGTGATTACTCAGTGATCGCCATGTTGTTCTTCGTGATTACTCAGTGATTACCGTGTTATCTTCGTGATTATTTAGACCATAATTATAGTGCATGATATTATAGACCGTGCATCATGATATACATGTTATAATATGTCATAATTTGGATCTGTGTACTAATCGGGGGAAGGGGAAAGTATTACTGGATATATGATCATACCTTATAGCCCATGATTTAGTGTAGCCCGTGATAGCTAGCAGATCATGCAACTCACATATGATCAAGCTAGTTCCCCTTTTATTTATAGACCATGTTAGGCCCAAGCCAATCACATATCTTACTAATATTTCAAGACACATTTTTATTATTATATTTTTTTATTCCAGTTCATTATATTGATATTTCTTTACCATATTGTTCTTAGTTTATTTTCAGTACTTACCATGATACTCCTTGTGGTATTTACTAGTTTAGTTACTTCCATCATTTATTTTCATTACTCTTGATGTTTCATAGTTTCTATCAATTATTGGAACTGATATTGGGTTGTACTTTGCTCCAATCCTGACTAAAAATATTTTTCAGATAATTTATTAGAGGACTGGTATCCTACACACTACGGGCCACAGGATTGTGAGCCATTTTAGATAGCACCCGTAGAGCATATTGAGCTAGTGCCAACAGTCGAGGGACTTAGCTATTTCTATTATGATATTGTATATGTTTCCAGTTAGACATTTTTGCATGTATTATATTTTAGACTATTATGTTGTGCTTAGACTATTAGATTGTGACTTGGATTGTATTTGTGACTCTATGATTTATTTCTTCTATTCTAAATTGTGTCATATATTCCTCCAATTTTATATTGTGATTGAGTAATGATTATCATATTATTATATTATCCTTCATTTGGAGTTAAGATATCTTGACAGGCACATTATATATATGGTATGAGATGTTAGATAGTATTGTTGACCTAGACATCGTTCTACCGTCGATGTTGTGGCATTGGCTAGACGTACCCTCATACTCGTTCCCTTATACCTGGTGTGGGCCGTGTCACGACCCACACCCGGAATTTGGGCACGAGTACGTGGATACGTCCAGCCAACGCCGCACCATCGACGGTAGAACGCTGTCTAGGTTAATACACTATCTAAAAAATCTTACACGAGTATCCAACTCCATAAGGAGTCACAAATATCACAATATAATATGAACAATAATCAATCACATAGCTAAAGCACGATAAGATATCGAAGAAATAAATAAATAGAAATGCAACACAAGTCTAAATAGAAATAATCTAACTCAATAATAATATCCAAGTCTCAACAAAGTATGCCGGAGACAAATCCGTTACCACAACTGCTAAAAGAAACTAACTAAATAACTATTGATCCCAGCTAGACCTCCCAGAATCACAACTGAACTACCAGATCCAAGCCTGCAGCTACTCTCCTTGTGGTCCATAAAATGTCGGACACCAGTCCTCTAAGGCATAGTCTGGAAAACTATTTCCAGTCAGGATGGAGCAAAGTATATCTCAAATAACAGTTCCATTTAATTGATAAGGACTATAAAACAATAAATAGATGATGCTATAAACTGAGAGAAGACAATAAATAAATGCAATGGCAAAAATAAAAAGACAGGCAATATGGTACAGTCAATGCATATATGAAATGAAGAGAATGAGGTACAATATTATATACGAGTGATGTAGTATATGAACTAAAATAGAGAACTATAACTATTCTAAGTGTTTGAAATAGTAGCTTCGATATATGATCGGCTTGGGAACATGTACGAGAGCTATATGGCCTGGCTAATCATACGTGAGGTGTATGATTAACACTAACATTATTCTATACTTGTACAATAGGGATATGATCACATTTCTCACTAACTATTTTCCCGCCCCCAACTAGTATAGTGGATCCAACCATGATACGTTACGATACACGAGGAATATCCAATATATCATGTACAAGGTCTAATATTAATGTTGCATATAATGTCAATATGATAACCAATGTAACATCTCATGACTAAAGATCTAATCTATATACTAGTCCGTGTAGCACAGTGTCAAGAATCAGATGTAACATTTCTAAATATTGAAATTATAGAAATTATCAAATAACAGAAATTATCAGAGAATGTACTCGCCTGGGGTCCTTAGCTGGTAATACCAATGTCATGTTCCAGAGTATCGTCTGAATGATCCAACAGTCCTATAGACATATCATATAATATAATATTGCATCAGACATTACACTAACACACACAAAACATAATAAACTCAGAGACTACGCTAGGGTTGTCACGTCTGTAGTTGTTGTGCATAACAGACAGTCAATGATACGGTCTTGCCAGTACGTCAATGTACATAAGGCAGTCTGATCACTAATACTCAGGGTTACAAGGTTATGTGCAACTACGGGATATCCGCAGCTATACCTAAGGGTCATACAGCATGTACATATTACAGTCATAATTAACAATATATTTAATTACTTATAATATATATATATACATACCATATATTTGTATATATATAATAACCAATAATTATATGTATACCAAAGAATACATATACTGAATATATATGTACATATACCAAGTGAATAATATATATATATATATATATATATATATATATATATATATATATATATATATGTACCAATTGAATACATATATTATATACATGTATATATATACCAATACATACATACTAACATATACTATTGAATACATATGCTACATATATATATGTAGCAAATACGTATATACTAAACATATACTAATAAATAGTATCTACATACCATATATACATACACCCATCAAAATACGTATATGCGTACGTGTACAAAAGGGGAAGAACGCGAACCTGTGTACGTGCACGAGATCGGCGATGACGACGGTGTTGACGACGATGATGACGACGACGATGACGACGCTGACGACGACGACGACGACGATGATGGTGAAGAGTGGTGGTGTTGGGGGTGTGGGGGAGGTCGTGCTGGTGGTACGGGGTGGTGGACGGTCTGTGAGGGGGAGACGAGTTAAGGGAGTGGTGGTGAAGGTGTCGATGGTGATGATGTAGGGTGGTCGGTCGAGGTGGATGGGAGTGATGGTGGTGATGTGATGGAGAACATGACGGGGGTGGCCATCTCTGACCGGAGGAGGGTCGGTACGATGGTCATTGGAGGTGGTGAGGGTGTTGCTGCGGGTGGATGGTCGATTGGAGGAGGAGTGGGGTCGATTGGAGATTGGAGGAGAAGAAGTGGCCGGGGGGAGCTTGGCCGGAGGGGGAGTCGGCAGCTGGGTGGTCGAGGGGTTGGAAGTCGGGGTGGAGTCGGGCTTGATGGAGGAACGTGGCAATAGCAGCCGGGAAAGGAGGCCGGCCGGGTGGTGTAGGAAAACGGGGTGGCGAAGATGATGATGATGAGGTTGTTGAGGACTGTGCAGAGGAGACGGCTGCGGGATCGTGGAGAAGAAGGAGTGGCCGGGGGAAGTCCGGTCGGGTAGAGAGGTGGCCGGTTTAATGGAGAAGGAGAAGTGGAGTGAAGAAGAAGAAGAAGAAGAAGAAGAAGAAGAAGAAGAAGAAGAAGAAAAAGAGAGGAAGAAGGCTTCGGCTGGGGTTGTGTATGGAGAAGAGGGAGGAGAGAGAGAGGGGGTAGGTTTTCTAGGTTTGGAGATTAGGGCCTGCTCTTGGGAAGAGTGCGAGGAGACACTTTATAGAGATGTGTGATGGTGAGTGTGTGGTGAGGATGAGGGTTTAAACAATGGATGGCTAGAATTTTACATGGAAGATTTTTCATAAAGGGAGAGGAGTGGGGTTGACTAGTCAAAGAATGGAGGGCTTCTCAATTTGGCTTGAACCAATGGGGTGATGACACCTAGTACAACATTTGCAATTAAGTCCCCTAAATTTGGGTATTTGCACAGACACATAAAATGATAAAAAATTGGTAGGGAATTTAGTGTTTGGTGTTTTGTAGGGTGAGGGGGTATTGTGTGTTTTGCATGGGCTTAATTAATGGGGTATTTAGATTAAGTTGGGGTTAAAATGGGATTAGTCAAAGTTGGTATCCCCAATTTAATTAAATAAATATAAGTGGTGTTCTAAAATAAATTAGAAGTACATGGGACTAATTTGGTGGGACACAAGTGTCATGAATGAAGTAGACTCAGAATAGAATATTACCCTAATTTGGGTTACATAAAATAGGTCGAGATTGTGTCTCCAATTTTGATTGGAATGCACAAGGATACAAAGTTGGATTTATTGGAATTAAGATAATAACGTCTGTGACGAATATTGTGCGACTAAAATAAAGCACAAAAGAGCATAATTATGAGTTACACAAGGATCAGAATGAAAGGCGGGCACGTCTAGGGCAAGGTTATGAAATTTGTTGGAAGGTAAAAGCTAGGGTAGCGCTCCAAATATCGAAGCAACGGTAAAGCGCAACAATTAAATAAAATTACGGTAATTAATTACAACCTCAAATAATTTAATCCTAAATAATACAAATTAAATTCATAATCCTACATTTCGGTCAGGGGTTCATCTAGTGGGCTTCTAGGTCAAGTCTACTAACTCAAACATTAGAGAACACTATATATAATATATTTATAAATACACATCTCATGCAATTATTTAAAATAACTACACACAGTATTAATAATATATAAAAAGTTAAAAATACTCCTATTTTTAGAATGTGGTAGTGACAAGTCTACCCTCCTTAAATGAATTTCGTCCTCGAAATTTAAAATCCTCAATAGCAGTATTTACTCATTATATATGTTATTTTCCGTCAAATTTAGGTTCATCAAACCTATAATCATAAAGTAAATTTCATATTGTTATTTCACAAAATTTCTAAAAATTCTATGAATATCATATTTCTGAAAATCCTCAAATTTAAAATCAAATTCAATTCTTATCACAATCTCCTCCAAAATTTTAAATTAAACTAAATACAAAATTTAATATCCAATCCACTAATTTAAATCCAATCAAAGCATATATTTAAAATCTAAAATCTCATCCCAAAAATTTGATTTTAAACTCTATTCTATTAGCGATCTTACTCTTCTATTCTTTTCCCATACAATAATCAAATAATATAAGACTCGCAAAATCTTCAAATATAACATTCAAAATATAAGTCTTAAATTTATATCTTGCAGTCAAATAAAATATAATGATAATCTTCTTAAATTCCTCCAAATTTAATGACAAATTCAATCATATCATAATCTTCCTAAAATCAATAAATCATCAATTCTGCCATATTAAATTCTTAACTCTTTATTTAAATTAATTTTTATCCTCGAAATTTAAGGCACATTATCTCTCTCTGTCCGGTCATAACCTACTCATTAATCTTCACTACGGTCAAACCCCCAACAATCAAGGTCCAAAAAAATCCTACCTACAATAATACAACATGCAATCTAAGAAAAATATGTATGGTTATGGTCATTTTTGTCATGGTATTGCAGTTTCTGTCAGGGTGTACTACTAACTACATTCTAACAAGTAAATCATGAATACAAACTACGGTACTAAGGAATCAATCAATCAATCAAATAGAAAAGAACAGAAGGAAGGAAGAACAGAACCTGCTAACACATCACCTGCAGTATCGGTCTCCTCGACCGTCATCGCAAATGTCCCACCCTGTCGGGGTGGCTTCCTTCGTGGGTGCTGAGCAATCTGCGGTTCCACAGGTGGCCTAACTGGATCTCTATGATTTGGAGCTGCTCGCTGGTGGGAAGATAAGGAGCTAAAAGACAATCTCTCACTCGATGTCCCGCAGTTCCACAGTGCAAACAAAGTTCTAGCCTCGTTCTACAGCTCTCCCAAAGGTGACCTGGCATCTTACAGAAATGACAAGTTTACTGTGTCTCTCTCGGAGGCTGTTGCTGATCCTGCTGAACATGAACTGGTGCCTAGTACTACTGTTGATACTAAAATATCCTCTGCTGTTGCTGAATATGGGGACGCTTGGTCGGTCATGCGCTACCATTCTTATCTCCAGAAATATTGTGACTCCTCTTAGGCCTGAGATCCATATCCCCTTCTGCAATCTGGACATCCATCATGATATCCTCAAAGGTAGCGGTACGACGACCAAAAGTGCGTGACCTAATCTCTCTCGTCAGCCCCTTCCTAAACTTCCGGGCTCGATCTCTTGGGTCCTGAATCATAGACGATGCAAAATGGCTCAATCGACAGAATTCTGCAGCGTAATCGTCGACCGACATGTTCCCTTGGACCAAGTCATGAAATTGACTTTCCAAAGCTCCCAAGGCCACGTCGGTAAAGAACTTCTTCTTGAAGATCTCCTTGAAGGTCTCCCAAGTAAGTCCTTGTGCAGTGAGTCTCGGCTATGTACGATACCACATGAGTGCGATATCGAACATATGACTGCCAGCGGCCTCGATCTGAAGAATCTTCGGAATCTGTACCAAACGTAAGTTTCTCTCTATATCCTCTAACCAGTCGTCAGCGTAGAGTATTCCTTCGATACCCTTGAACTCTCGAGGCATCATCCTCTTGAAGTCCACTATAGTGCCTGATCTCTGTTGTTGCTGCTGGCCAGGAAACTGCTGGTGTTTTGCTACTCTCTTCATAGCCTGGAGAGCCACCTGATGAGCACTCTCCATGATCTTTCTCATCAGCTCTGTCTGTGCCTGGTTCGCCTCGGCTTGCACCCTCTAAGCCTCAGCTTGAACTCGCTGAGTGTTTTCCATCACTCTTTGGGCATCTATCATGCCCTGGACAAAGTAAACATCTGTGTCCCATCAATGGGCATACCTTCGAAAAACGGAGTCGGTGGTGGTGGAAGAGGCTCCGTCACAGCTGCGGCAACCCTCGGAAGAGGTGGGGGAGGAGGACCCCCGAAAAGTGCAGATACTCCCACATGCACAGGATATGTAGGAGGAACTACGGATGTCTGTCCATCAGGTCGAGAAGTGGCAGTCCTCTCTGAAGCTGATGCTCCCACTCTCATAGATCTTGTCTTCGGCGGTATCCTGAAGACAGACCCAAAAGAATCAATTAAGGCAATAAATACGATATCATCAAGGAAGGACAGTAAATTTCTAAAGAAAGCAACATTCAGAAGGAATAAGGATAACAAGATAAATAGATTGGAAATATTCCTAGTTGTGATTGAGTATTCGCTCCCATCCTAGTATGCTATATCCTAGAACCTATCGCAGGTACACAGTAGTACAACTAAGACGTCACACTACTACGACATCGTACAACTTGCGAAGTCTGACCTGCATGGGCCACCACTAAAAACGTGTCACGACCCGCACCCCGAATTTGGGCACGAGTACGTGGGTACATCCAGCCTACATCGCAGCATCGGCGGTAGAACGCTGTCTAGGTCAATACACTATCTAAACAATCTCACACGAGTATCCAACTCCATAAGGAGTCACAGATATCACAATATAATATGAACAATACTCAATCACATAGCTAAAGCACGATAAGATATCGAAGAAATAAATAAATAGAAATGAAACACAAGTCTAAATAGAAATAATCTAACTCAATAATAATATCCAAGTCTCAACAAAGTATGTCGGAGACAAATCCGGTACCACAACTGCTAAAAGAAACTAACTAAATAACTATTGATCCCGGCTAGACCTCCCGAAATCATAATTGAACTACCAGATCCAAGTCTACAGATACTCTCCCTGTGGTCCATAAAATGTCGGACACCAGTCCTCTAAGGCGTAGTTTGGAAAAATATTTTCAGTCAGGATGGAGCAAAGTATATCTCAAATAAAAATTTTATTTAATTGATAAGGACTATAAAATAATAAATATATGATGCTATAAACTGAGAGAAGACAATAAATAAATGCAATAAAAAAAATAAAGAGACAGGTAATATAGGCAATATGGTATAGTCAGTGCATATATGAAATGAAGAGAATGAGGTACAATATCATATACGAGTGATGTAGTATATGAAATAAAATAGAGAACTGTAACTATTCTAAGTGTTTGAAATAGTAGCTTCGATATGTGATCGGCTTGGGAACATGTACAAGAGCTATATGGCCTGACTAATCATACGTGAGGTGTATGATTAATACTAACATTATTCTATACTTGTACAATAGGGATATGATCACATTTCTCGCTAACTATTTCCCCGCCCCCAACTAGTACAGTGGATCCAACCATGAACGTCACGATACACGAGCAATATCCAATATATCATGTACAAGGTCTAATATTAATATCGTGTACAATATCAATACGATAACCAATGTAACATCTCATGACTAAAGATCCAATCTATATACTAGTCCATGTAGCACAGTGTCAAGAATCAGATGTAATATTTCTAAATACTGGAATTATAGAAATTATCAAATAACGGAAATTATTAGAGAATGTACTCGCCTGGGGTCCTTAGCTGATAATACCAATATCCTGTTCCAGAGTATCGTCTGAATGATCCAACAGTCTTATATACATATCATATAATACAATATTGCATCAGACATTACACTAACACACACAAAACATAATGAACTCAGAGACTACGCTAGGGTTGTCACGTCTGTAGTTGCTGTGCATAACAGACAGTCAATGATACGGTCTTGCCAGTATGTCAATGTACATAAGGCAGTCTGATCACTAATACTCAAGGTTACAAGGTCATGTGCAACTACGGGATATCCGCAGCTATACCTAAGGGTCATACAGCATGTACATATTGCAGTCATAATTAACAATATATTTAATTACTTATAATATATATATATATATATATCATATATTTGTATATATATAACAACCAATAATTATATGTATACCAAAGAATACATATACTGAATATATATGTACATATACCAAGTGAATAATATACATATACTATATATATATATATATATATATATATATATATTAAATACATATATACTAAACATATACTAATAAGTAGCATCTATATACCATATATACATACACCCATCAAAATATGTATACGCGTACGTGTATGCAAGTGGAAGAACGCAAACCTGTGTACGTGCACGAGATCGGCGATGACGACGGTATTGACGACGACGATGACGATGACGATGACGACGACGATGACGACGACAATGACGATGACGACGACGATGATGACAACAATGACGATGACGACGACGACGACGATGATGGTGAAGAGTGGTAGTGCTGGTGGTGTGGGGGAGGTCGTGCTGGTGGTACAGGGTGGTGGACGGTCTGTGAGGGGGAGACGAGTTGAGGGAGTGGTGGTGAAGGTGTCAATGGTGATGATGTAGGGTGGCCGGTGGAGGTGGATGGGAGTGATGGTGGTGATGTGATAGAGAACGTGGCGGGGGTGGCCGTCTCTGGCCGGAGGAGGGTCGACATGGCGGTCAATGGAGGTGGTGAGGGTGTTGCTGCGGGTGAATGGTCGACTGGAGGAGGAGCGGGGTGGAATAGAGATTGGAGGAGAAGAAGTGGCAGGGGAGAGCTTGGCCGGAGGGGGAGTCGGCAGCTGGGTGGTCGAGGGGTTGGAAGTCGGGGTGGAGTCGGGCTCGATGGAGGGACGTGGCAGTAGCAGCCGGGAAAGGAGGCCGGTCGGGCGGTACAGGAAAGCGGGGTGGCAAAGATGATGATGATGAGGTTGTTGAGGACTGTGCAGAGGAGACGGCTGCGGGCTCGTAGGGAAGAAGGAGTGGCCGGGGGAAGTCCGGTCGGGTGGAGAGGTGGCCGGTTTAATGAAGAAAAGTAGAGTGAAGAAAAAGAAGAAGAAGAAGAAGAAGAGAGGAAGAAGGCTTCGGTTGGGGTTGTGTATGGGGAAGAGGGAGGAGAGAGAGGGGGTGGGGTTTTCTAGGTTTGGGGATTAGGGCCTGCTCTTGGGAAGAGTGCGAGGAGACACTTTATAGAGATGTATGATATTGAGTATGTGGTGAGGATGAGGGTTTAAACAATGGATGGCTAGGATTTTACATAGAGGATTTTTCATAAAGGGAGAGGGGTGGGGTTGACTAGTCAAAGAATAGAGGGCTTCTCCATTTGTCTTGAACCAATGGGGTGATGACACCTAGTGCAACATTTGTAATTAAGTCCCCTAAATTTGGGTATTTGCACGGACACATAAAATGATGAAAAATTGGTGAAGGATTTAGTGTTTGGTGTTTTGTAGGGTGAGGGGTATTGTGTGTTTTGTATGGGCTTAATTAATGGGGTATTTGGATTAAATTGGGGTTAAAATAGGATTAGTCAAAGTTGGTATCCTAATTTAATTAAATAAATATAAGTGGTGTTCTAAAATAAATTAGAAGTACATAGAACTAAAATTTGGTGGGACACAAGTGTCATGAATGAAGTAGACTCAGAAAAGAATATTATCCTAATTTGGGTTGCACAAAATAGGTCGAGATTGTGTCTCCAATTTCGATTGGAACGCACAAGGATACAAAGTTGGATTTATTGGAATTAAAATAATAACGTCTGCGACGAATATTGTGTGACTAAAATGAAGCACAAGAGAGCATAATTATGAGTTACCACTACTAGAAAAAGTTGGATTAGCGACGTATTTTAGCGACATCAGAGGAAACATCGCTAAAATGTCTAATTTAACGACTTTATATAAAAAACGTCGCTATACGTCGCTAAATATTGATATTTAGCGACGTTTAGCGACTTTTATTAAGATTTTAAAAGATTAGTCGCTATAAGTTCAATTAAGGTTGCTAAACGTTGCTAAAATGTCTAATTTAGCGACGTTTAGCGACATATATAGCGACGTTTATATTAAAAATATTTAGCAACGTGTTTAGCGACGTCTATGACGTTGCTAAAATTTAATTTAGCGACGTTTTTATTTGACATCGCTAAACGTCGCTAAAATTTGGTTAATTAGGGCTCGGTTTCATTTTTCCCCGACTGTCGAAAATCTTTCGATTTCAAAAACCCAAAAATTCCCCCCCCCGCTCCGGCGACTCTCCTCATCGGCTACTCCGCTTCCCCCTCCTCCTCCTCGAGCTCTAGGTAAACCCTAACTCTCTCTCTCTCTCTCTCTCTCTCACAGGACACACATGTGACACTGATACAGACATGACACACACACATACACTCACTGACACTGACACACACACGACACACACACACACACACACACAGACACTGACACTGATCAGGACTTAGGATTAGGGTTAGGGTTAGATTTTTTGACCTGGGATTAGTGTTAGGGTTAGGGTTAGGTTTTTTGACCTGGGATTAGGGTTAGGGTTAGGGTTAGGGTTTTTTATCAGGATTGATTTCTAACACCTACCTATCCCCCATGATCATACCCTGACACTACACTCGACACACACATGCACACTAAAATGTATGTGCACTAAACGTCGAGAAAGCAACAGGAGCAGTGACTATTGGCACCAAATGCAGTGCGTATAATGTCTGTATTGTTAGTGTTATTTAGTGTTTGTATTGTTAGTGTTATTTAGTGTTTGTATTGTTAGTGTTATTTGTGTGGTTGGTATTGATACTTTTATATTAGTTAGAGTGTGTGTGTGAGAGTGTTATTGAAGTATGCAGGGAGGGTATATCAAAGTTGAGGGTATCATAGTGGTGTCCTATGTTAGCAGCAAATGAGTGAGAAAATAGTGTATACTGATACAAGTGTATCAGTGAGCGTGACTCAAGTTGGGTTTTAGATGTGCAAGTAGAGGTTTGAGTGCCCATAAGCAAATATATTGAGGTACACATGTAAGCATGGCAAGTAGAGGTAACAGCAGCAGTGAGCACTACATACTAGCAGTGAGCAGGGGGAGACTTGAGGCACATCAGCCCAAAGTGCATTGGATCATGCTGAGGTAAGTCAGATAGTCCACCATAGGAAGAACTACAGTAAGCATCAATGTGGGGAATCAGGTTGCTGTTTAGGTGTAGTTCAGTGGGTGTTGTATTCAGATTTGAATACAGTTAAGTCCAGGGAAGGAAGTTGATTGTGGAACTTGAAGTTGATGACTGTTAGTTCAGTGGCACACTGTCTGTAGTTAGATGATTGATGATGGTTAGTATATGGTGAAGGTTAGTTTCAGGTAGTTGTAGGAGTATGATAATTAGATATAACTTTTAGTTTGGTATTCGAATTAGAGGCCATGATGTAGTGTCAATTGTTAGTAAATGTTAAGTTATATGTTAAAGGATGGTTAGTGTTACATGTTAGTTGGGTATTATTCTCAGTTTGTAGGTAAGTTAATACTTGATGACTGTTAGTTGATAGTTGTATGTGTTAGTTTAAATGGTTAGTTGTTGTGAATATTGCTTATTTAGATTTTGATAAATGAAAGTATGTATTATATCAGTTATGATTTTTATAGTACGGTTAAGTTATGAAGTTAGGTGATAAACCATTGTATGTAATAATTTATATGATACATACTATCATTTTTGCAGAAGTATCTAGAAATAGATATGAATTACTATCTGCGTTATCGTTCGTGGATGTACAACCGTCATCCTGATAACATGTGCGGTATGTGGGATAAATTTATTGAGGGTGTACAACAGTTCCTGCAGTTCGCCAAGGCGTTCCCTCAGTACATGGACGGTACCAAAATTAAGTGTCCGTGTGTGAGATATCGCAACAGAAAATATCATCCAGAAGTGGAAGTCATATATCATTTGTACTCGAAGGACTTCGAGTCGAATTACTATCAGTGGACCGCGTACGAAGAACTTGTGTCTCTAGTATCGGAGTCGGAGCATTATGTGGAGCCGTATATGGATGTCCAACGACCACGATGCTTACGACGATGGGTGGGTGAACATGGTTTATGATACGGAGGGGCCTAGTTTCAATCTGGACAATTATGATGCGGCGAGACCTAGTTGCAATCCAGACAATTATGATGCAGCTGAGGAGGCACCGAATGCCGATGCTGCAAAGTTTATGGAGTTGCTGGAGAATGCAAGGACTCCACTATATTCTGGTTGTGAGGATCATTCACTGTTAGAGGTGGTTACAAGATTATTGAGCATGAAGTCCAATTTTAACATGTCGCAAGAATGCTATAATCGACTAATCGATTTGATTATAGAGATCTTGCCCGAGGGTGCAAAGTTGCCTAAAGACTTCTATCGATCTAAGAGGATGGTGAGATCGCTCTGGATGGGATATAAGAAAATCGATGCATGTCGCAACGGGTGCATGTTGTACTACAAAGACGACAAGGATGAAGATGCGTGCAGATTCTGTGGTGCTGATCGCTACAAGGCCACTATTAGAGGAAAGTCTATCGGTGTAAAGAAGCCTACCGATTCGATGCACTACTTGCCTTTGACGCCGCGGTTGCAGCGGTTATTTATGGTTAAGGAGACTGCAGAAAATATGAGTTGGCACAGGCGAAAATAGATCGAAGGAGTATTGGATCATCCATCCGATGGAGAAACATGGAAGCACTTTGATCGAGAGTATCCATATTTTGCTTCGGATCCGCGTAATATCATATTGGGGCTCTCCTCTGACGGTTTTATCCCATTCGGACTTTTGGGCTCTCAGTATTCGTATTGGCCTGTGATCGTCACTCCGTACAATCTACCGCCTTGGATGTGCATGAAGACTCCATATATGTTCCTAACCATTATTATCCCAGGTCCGAACAATCCGAAGAGGAACATAGATGTGTATTTATAGCCTTTGATAGATGAGTTGAATCAGCTGTGGGAAGTAGGTGCCAACACGTACGATATTTCTAGAAAGCAGAATTTTCAGATGAGGGCAGCACTTATGTAGACCATCAACGACTTTCCGGCCTATGGAATATTATCGGGATGGAGCACCCATGGTCGTCTCTCATGTCCGTATTGTATGGACCGTACTAAGGCTTTTCGTTTGAAATACGGAGGTAAACCGTACTTCTTCGATTGTCATCGATAATTTCTGCCGAAGGATCATCCGTACCGGAGGAACCGGAATACTTTTCGTACAGGAGTTATGGAGAAGGCCAATCCACCGCCAAGGTGGCCCGGATACACGATATGGAAAGAGGTAAAAGATTTACCAAGTGCTATCGAAGAGCCTGCTAAGGGGTACAAGTGTGACAGATTTGGTCGCACCCATAACTGGAGGAAGAGGAGTATATTATGGGATCTGCCATATTGGAGCACCAATATGATCAGATATAACCTTGATGTCATGCATATCGACAAGAATGTGTTTGATAACATAATTAATACTGTAATGGAGGTAAAGGGGAAGACGAAAGATAATTCGAAGGCCAGGTTGGACTTAGAAAAAATATATAGACGTCCTGCATTACATTTGATAGAGGAGGGGAATGGAAAGTTAAAGCAACCTAAGTCAGTTTTCTCACTGGAGAAAGAGGATAAAGGGAGACTTTGTAGGTGGATTCAGGGTCTAAAGTTTCCAGACGGGTACGTGTCGAACTTGAGAAGATGCGTCGACCTCACAGAGAATTAACTGGCGGATATAAAGAGCCACGATTATCACGTATTCATGGAGAGGTTAATTCCGATTGTATTTCGAGAATTCTTACCGCAGGTCATTTGGGATCCATTGACAGAGCTCAGCATATTCTTCAGAGATCTTTGTTGTACTAAGTTGCTCGTCGATCGTCTAGAAAAGCAGGAGAAGGACATTATGGTATCACTATGTAAGCTCGAGAAGGTGTTTCCTCTTGGATTCTTCGACTCTATGGAGCATTTGCCAATTCATCTTTCCTATGAGGCACATGTTGGTGGTCCTGTCAGTTATCGGTTGATGTAACCCTTCGAGCGGCATCTGAATCACCTAAAGAGAAAGGTGAAAAATAAGACACGGGTTGAGGGTTCTATTTGTGAAGCTTATGTTCTCGAGGAGATTACAAACTTTTGATCGACGTATTTTAAACCTCATGTTGCTACTAATAGAACGAAAGCTTCGAGAAACGACGACGCATATCAGGAATTATTGACGAGAGGGCCTCGCAGACCTATGTAAGTATTACTTTACTTTGTGTTAATTTTAATATAACTTAGGCAATTATAGAGTTTCCAAACCTTTCTAGGCCGAGTATGTTAGGCTGCGTGAGCGGGCGACTGCTAGTGCACCTACACCTGGAGAGGCTGGTACTTCCTCGCAGCCCGATCCAGCTCCGTCGGCGGACGACCTGTGGGTGACCACAGCTGGTGGTCTACAGAGGGGTACGTACTACGCTACGGGATCCTATGGCGCCCTGGTTGCGACACAGTCATCTAGGGCCTCCCCGACAGCTGCACATTCCACACAGCCCTTGCAGTCGTCGGCCAGAGTCCAGGAGGCTGTTGACCGTCAGATTGCGTCTCTCCGTGACGAGTTGCTGCGAAGGATGGAGGAGCAGCCCCGGTCCCAACTGCAGGTGGACGATCCGACTCTCTTCGCACGATTCGATATGCTCGACCGGAGCATCACGGAACTCCAGGATTTGACAAATGATATTAGAGCCTCGACAGACCGCAACATCACGGAGCTGCAGGCATCACAGCTATCGATGGGCGAGAGGCTGACGATGATGCAGGATTCAATGGTTTATAGCAGTACGAAGCTGTTATCTACCATGGATTCTTACAACCAGCGACTCACAGACTTGGAGCGGGTATGACCTCCTGGTGCGCCTACATCGACACAGACTCCACCGACGTCACTGCCTTCTCCATCGACATCGGTGTCGATTCCACGGGAGCAGTATGAAGTGTTCTTATCCTTCATGCGCGCCAGTGGTCAGCCTCCTACAGATCCGCAATAGTATAGCTAGTTGATGGATATTTGTATTTTTTGAATTATTTAGGATGAGATTGTATGGATATATATTTGCCGTATTCTTTACGATGAGATTTGTTGGATGCTTTCGTTTCTTCAAATTTTATTATATTATTCATATTAAATATATTATTTTACCGGTGTTGAGTGTTCAACGCAAGGGGGTTGGCAAACCCAAAAATTCAACGGAGGGTTGCTCCGGGTCTATTTGTACAGATTGTGATTTAATAAACTGCAGGAATAATAGTTTGAAAACAATTAAGTATTCTTTTTTTTATTTTTTCTGTAAAATTAGCGACATTTTTAGCGACGTTTAAGCATGTCGCTAAATACGTCGCTAATTAGCGACGTTATGCCACGTCGCTAATTATGTCGCTAAATATGTCGCTAAAAACGTCGTTGTACGTCGCAAATTGCTGACATGGCAGTATTGCCAGGTCATTAAAGACGTCGATGTAACGTCGCTATATAAGTCGCTAATTAGCGACGTTAATCAACGTCGTTAATTAGTGACGCTGCGTCGCTAAACGTCGCTAATTTAGTGACACATCTAAGTCGCTAAAAAATGTCGGCATAGCGACGTTTAGCGACATTTTTTTCCAGCGACGTGCTTTGTTCCGACTTCTTTAAAAAGTCGCTAATTACGTCGCTAAAAGTGATTAGCTACGTTTTTTGGTCATTTAGCGATATTTTTTAACGTCGCTAATTTGACTTTTTCTGGTAGTGTAAACAAGGGTCAGAATGAAAGGTGGACACGTCTAGGGCAAGGTTGTGAAATTTGTTGGAAGGCAAAAGCTAGGGTAGCGCTCCAAATATCGAAGCAACGGTAAAGCGCAACAATTAAATAAAATTACGATAATTAATTACAACCTCAAATAATTTAATCCTAAATAATATAAATTAAATTCATAATCATATATTTTGGTCAGGGGTTCATCTAGTGGGCTTCTAGGTCAAGTCTACTAACTCAAACATTAGAGAACACTATATATAATATATTTATAAATACACATCTCATGCAATTATTTAAAATAACTACACATAATATTAATAATATATAAAAAGTCAAAAATACCCCTATTTTTAGAATGTGGTAGTGACAGACCGTGACATATATAGATAGTTTGGAATGTCGTGGAGCATTGACGTGAGTTGTAGCGAAGGCAACGAAGAATCTATAGTTGAACTGGAGCTCCAAAAGAGCTAAAATAACAGAGTGATATATCGTAAAGTATATCTGCTACTTTGCTGCTGAGCAGTAAGAACCTATTATGGAGGTTTTATGTGCAGGAAGTATACAACTGAAATGTATACCGTTCATGAGTTTTTTGTTCAATTTGGGTATCTGATTAGCATTTGTCACTACCTGATTCTAGAAAATAGGGTTATTTTTTTATTTGATAAATTGTGTATTGTATTTAATTAATTATATTTATATTTAAATAGTGATTGTATTATTTTTTTAATTGATTATTTTAGGGTTTTGGCTAGTCTGGACCCATGTCAGACCCTAGTGGACCTATATCCGACCCAGCCCACACCCTTGTGAGACCTATTTTTGGGTTTTAGTATATTTATTATATTTTTAGTAGGTTAGTTGGAGAGATTTGGAGTTAGTTTGAGTGCTTTTGGAACCCGAAACCCAAACCCAAGTGAGAGGAGGGCATTTTGGACATTTGGAGAATTAGTGAAACCCTTTATTAGGTGTGTGGCCGGCCTATTCACAGCCCCCTACCCGTGCACACAGCAGCCCCAGCCCCTATTCCTTCTTCTTCACTTCTTCTTCTTCTCCACTACTTCTTTCTTCTTCCTTTCCACTTCCAACTTCAAGTAAGTGTCCTATTCCTCTTCTTTCTTCTTCTATTCTCCATGGTTGCTAACCATAATCCTACATTTTTCTCCAACCTAGGTGTGTAGAACTTAGACTTAGTGTGGAGGCTAGATTTGGTGGCTTTGAGCTTGAGGAAGGTGATTTCAAGTGGATCGGAGACTTTGGCCTTGGGATTCCAACTCCCAAGAGGTAAACCCTAACTTTTCCCTTGCTAATTACTCTTATGTAGTGTAATTAGTGGTTTAGAACCTTCCTAGACCCTAAGCCTACCCGTGGGAGGAAGTTGGAACTAGTTTGGTTGAGTTTAGAGACTTTGACACTAGGTTTTGTGTCAATTTTGGGTGGAATTCGAATTTGGCCCAATTTTGGGTGATGCCCTAGGTTAGACGGACCTAGGTAGACATTGTCGGGTGTCTTGAGGGTGAATGCGTGTCTCCGTTCGGACACGTGAAGTCGTGTCGCGGAGAAACGGGCGTTTCGGGCAAATTTGGGGTTTTCGTCGTCGCCGGTTCTAAGTGCGTGCGCATTTTCGTCACGGGCCTAGAATCGATGTGATAGCATTTTTCTAGGATCTAGGCATCGTTTAGTACCCGTGGATAAATTTTGGGCCGATTTCGAGTTGGTTTGGTGTGCGTTTCAGGAGGTTTTCCGAACTGCACACCGCGTGTTCGTCGAAATGACCGAACGGCCATTTCGACTTGGTTTCCTAGTTTCGGGCTTGTGCACGCGTTGG